>JAVKPL010005376.1:0-242186 GCA_032173675.1 Gastrolobium villosum | reverse complement strand
TTGAACCTAGTAATATTCATGATGCATTATATGATGAATTTTGGATTAATGCTATGCATGATGAATTAAATCAATTTGAAAGAAATTGTGTATGGGAATTAGTTCCTAAACCTAAGCACCAACAAGTAATTGGAACAAAATGGGTGTTTAGAAATAAGTTGGATGAAAATGGAATAATTGTTAGAAATAAAGCTAGATTAGTGGCACAGGGTTATAGTCAGGAAGAAGGCATTGATTATGATGAAACATATGCACCTGTAGCTAGGCTAGAAGCTATTAGGCTATTGCTTGCATATGCATGTGTGCATGATTTTGTGTTGTATCAAATGGATGTTAAAAGTGCATTTCTAAATGGCTATATTAATGAAGAAGTGTATGTTAAGCAACCTCCTGAATTTGAAAATTTTGAAAAGCCTGATCATGTCTATAGGTTAAAGAAAGCATTATATGGTTTAAAATAAGCTCCTAGGGCATGGTATGATAGGCTAAGTAAATTTTTGCTTGAACATGCATTTACTCGTGGTAAAGTTGACACTACACTCTTTATAAAGAAAAAGCATGATCACACACTATTAGTACAGATTTATGTAGATGACATTATTTTTGGTTCTACTGATGACTCTCTATGTGAAGAATTTTCTAAGATTATGCAGGGTGAGTTTGAGATGAGTATGATGGGAGAATTGACATTCTTTCTTGGCCTCCAAATCAAACAAGAAAGAAATGGCACATACATTCATCAAACAAAGTATTGCAAGGACCTCCTAAAGAGATTTGGAATGGACTCGGCAAAGCATATTGACACACCCATGAGCTCCTCATGTACACTTCATAAAGATGAGCAAGGTAAATCAGTAGATTCTACAAGGTATAGAGGTATGATTGGATCATTGTTATATTTGACCGCCTCTAGACCTGATATTATGTTTGCTGTATGCATGTGTGCACGATATCAATCTAATCCTAGAGAGTCCCACTTAGCTGCTGTTAAAAGAATTTTTCGTTATTTGGTGGGTTCTAGTCAAATGGGATTGTGGTATCCTAAGGGATTTCCACCAAGCTTAGTTGGGTATTCCGATGCCGACTTTGCTGGATGTAAGTTGGATAGGAAGAGCACGAGTGGCACATGTCATTTGTTTGGAAACGCTTTAGTTTCTTGGCATAGTAAGAAGCAAGCCAGTGTAGCTCTATCCACTGCGGAAGCAGAGTATATAGCTGCAGGTAGTTGTGTTGCCCAAGTTCTTTGGATGAAGCAACAACTTCTGGACTATGGTCTGAAACTTGAGACTATTCCCATCTTGTGTGATAACACAAGTGCTATTAACCTAACTAAGAATCCCGTTCAGCATTCACGCACTAAACATATTGATATTCGTCATCACTTCATTCGTGATCATGTTAGTAAAAGAGATGTTGAAATTAATTTTGTTGATACAACTAAACAATTAGCGGATATTTTTACAAAGCCATTACCTAGAGATACTTATGAAAGATTGCGTATGGAATTAGGCTTATTTGATCCGTCTTCTTAATACATGCACATTCATGCCATTTTTTCATATGCTTTGGTTTTATCTTATGCTACTATTATTTTTGATAATGTCAAAGGGGGAGAAAATAAGATAAATGAATGTCGAATTGAGCTTATGCATATTGAAAGGGGGAGCTTAAAGAAATCTTAAAGAAATTTTAAAGTTGATATATTACATGTTATCTAACCTTTGCAACTAACCATTTTATTGATTCAATTTGAGTATATATTGCCATCATCAAAAAGGGGGAGATTGAAGGACCTCCTATAGTCTACAAGGTTATGCCTAAATAGTTTTGATGATGTCAAAGCATGAAGAACTCATTTGAAGATGCTAAAGTTTCGGGTTAGATTATTTTTAGATTTTTTTTGTAACACATTAGATATATCACTAAACATGATTCCAAGCTCCAATGCATATCATTGCATTTCATATTAAATATGCATAACTAAAAAAAAAAAAAGGACGTTACCTTTTAAAAATAATAATAAGAAAAGCAAATCAGTAAGGTAAAGCAATTTGTATTCATGTGGATTAGCTTTTCAAATTCAGTTTTCTGAAATATAATATAATATTAATAAAAAAAAAAGGAAAGTAAAAAAAAGTCTTTCAAGTTTCAAAAGAAAAGTTCCATCCAGTAAAGGTCAAAGTTACGTGGGTCAGTTTTTGTTTGTTGTTGATTTGAAAATAATATAAAAAGGTGCACTACTTTTAAAGAAATAGATCTGAACAATAAATTCTCTCTCTTTCTCTCATATATACGAAAACCACCGTCTCTCATAATAATCTTCTGGAAACTGATTTGGAAAATCTTTCTTTCTTTGCTCTGTTACTGCACACGCGAAGAGAAAGGACTATAGCTACCGGTTCACAAAAATACTTCTATTGTCACTGTGAAGAAAGTTTGCAAAGAGTAAAGCGCATAATATTTTTTGATTACTGAGAGTGAGTAAGGTAAAGATCTTGAAAACCCAAGAGTAAGGTTTGCGTTCTTGTGGCTGATTTGGGGTTTCTTGAGGGAGCAGATTACAGAAACATTTGGGGCTTCATTGTGGTAAACTCTAATCTACTCATATTCTTGGTTAATATTTCTATTTGAACCCTATATTCTGAAATCTTGAAGAATTTTAGCTAAGCATGTTAAATCTGAATTTTTGGTTTCATTGAGGCATATTATTTTTAATTCAGATTTTCTTGTGGTTCTGTATTAGAAGATTAATTCTGATTTTTTTGTGAAATCTTGAGAGAAATCACAATTCTGATTTTTTCTGGATATAGTGTGATAATTTCTTTTTAAATCAGAATTTTTAGTGTCCATCATTTAGATACTTGATATAAATAAATACAAGTTCCTTATTGCTGAAAATTTACATATAATTGTGCTCTAAATTTTCTGCATACATCATATCATTTTTGGAGCTTGTTGTTGTGTCTTATTTGATATATCAAGTGTGATAGGACATTGTAATAGGTTGATAAATTTTCTGTTATAAATCTGAAAAATTCTGTATTGGTTGTTAAAGTGGAGTAGTTGTGTGCTGTAAATCTGTCCTAGGTGTGTGGGTGCAACCGTGTGGGTTGACAACCTTGTGCTTGGCTTGAGAGCGTGTCTCAAGGCCTGGAGCCTCAAGAATCCACTAGGGAAAGTGGAGGTCTTGTGTGAGAGGAGTTGGTGAACTCCGTAGGTTCGGCTTGAGAGTATTCTCAGAGCTTGGAGCAGTGTAGGCACTAGGAAGGTTTTTGATATTTTGTTTGATTGCTTGTGTGACGCGTGTTTGTAAAACAGGTACACTTGTGATAAATAAAATATCTGCAGCTACTTCAGTCTGGACGTAGCACCCTACTTAGGATTAGTGGGTGTGAACCAGGATATATCGTGTGTCCATTGTCTCTCTGATTTAATTTCTGAATACTTTGTTTAGAGACTGACAGTTACACTGATTCTTGTTTTAGAGTGCTGTAGCACCTTACTGGTTCTATTATAATTGCTGTAGCACCTAAACTATTTTCTGGTATTTGGAAATTAATCATTTTCTGTTTTGTTTAAGAAAATTACATTGCTGCGTTTATACTCTATAAATTGCTAAGGTACGCATTCTGTTACTACATTATTCTTAGCATTGTTAAAAATCATTTTGGGCATATAGGGATTTAAGAAAAAGTTTTTGAAAAAGTTTAGAACACCTATTCACCCCCCTCTAGGTGTTCCGTAAGCGTCCTGTGTAAGAAGCCACTTGCCCAACATCTCTCTCTTTGATTCAATGGTGATTAGATAAATAGTAAGTTAATAATAAAAAATTTGGTACTAAGAATATCCTCCCTCTTTTAAGAATGCTATGAAACTTGTCATGATAACTCCTTTAATGATGTGGGGTTAATACCAAAAACCCCAATATTGAAGTATGTGAATGGAAGTTTTAGTTCCACTTTCCCAAAAATTATTCAACTATGTTGAACTTGCTTTTGCTTTTAAATTAACTTCTAGTATGGAATTCGTATCAATAGATGAAACTTATAGGTAATCGGTAATCACATGTCTCCCCCTAAAAAATAATAATAGAGGAATAAATTCCAAGGAAGCATGATATGATATGAGAGGAAAGATGGACCACAAGTTCACTATGATTCTTTATGATCATAATAGACAATCTACAAAATCGTAGACACTACTAGTGGACCCTGTGTGTTTAGCTTGAACCCGAAATCGATGCTCTGATAAGGACAACATGCCTCCAAAGATTTAGGGCGGTCACTGACTCACTGCTATTTGCGCCATCCCATAATCCCATAAGCCTCATGCTTAAAGGTTTTAATGCTTCAAGCCCCTATGATCTTATAGTTGTAGCATCTATAGGCTTAGCTTAGGTTAGCCTAGCATGCGAGAAAGCAATGTGACAAATTCAATTTTTCACATCTTAATTTTAGGCTTTTTACCCCTTTTTTTCTTTCCGCCCCTTGTTGGCCTCTTGACCTGTTCTGTTTGTCTTTCAAAGCTATGATGATGAAGCCCCTAAAACTTACATGTTGGATTTATATGTGGAATCAATTTTTTAACCAGACAAAATAT
Source organism: Gastrolobium villosum (assembly GCA_032173675.1). NCBI lineage: Eukaryota > Viridiplantae > Streptophyta > Magnoliopsida > Fabales > Fabaceae > Gastrolobium > Gastrolobium villosum. The sequence continues at coordinate 237,587 of JAVKPL010005376.1, read as the reverse complement.
AATACTTTTAAATACATGTTAAAATTATATATATGGAAAAATTTTACCCCTTTTAACATAATTTATATTCTTTCGCCCCTTGTTGGCCTCATGACCTGTTCTGTTTGTCTTTCAAAGCTCTCTGATGAAGCCCCTAAAACTTACAAGAGTCGCGTTTTTAACCAGACAAAATATAATACTTTTAAATACATGTTAAAAAAATATAATTATATATTTTTTTTCAATAAACAAAAGGCCAGGGCCAAACAAAAAAGAAAATAGAAAAACAAAAATTAATAAAAAAAATACCAATGATTCGCTCCCTCACCATGTAGAAGCAATGATCAACCTGATATAACAATAGTATATCACTCGGAGGTTCCCCAAATACCATTCGATTCGCAAGATCAATGACATTAAGGATGTAGTTTGCCATTCAATCTGCTAATATATTTCCTTCTTTGAACATATGTTGTAAATAAACCTGTCAATTTTTTCTAATCCATATCCGTTTATGAGCAATAGATTAAAGATCATGGACTGGTTCACTATCTGAAGTAAGCACGGTGGTTAAATTTTTTATGATAACATTATTAAATGTTTCGTTTCAACCCAATTCCAACCCACTACCTCATAATTTTATATTCTATTCTATTCAATTAGTATTGTGTTCCTTGCTCTTATAATTTAATATTCAACATCTCTAAATTAAAAGAAGTAAAGATTATTCATGAGGAGTAAAAGTAAAATATAAAACAAAGTTTAAAAGGAATGATTGATTTTACTTTTTGATAATAGTTGTAAGGTTAAGAAATTCCATTTAAAATAGGTTATTTTACCTTCTTTTTTTTCTTGGCAAGAGGTTATTTTACCTTCTAAGTCATTTCATGTGCACAAACATTTAAATTAAAATATGGCAAATTTAAAGTGTTGGAAAATAATTATTTTGCGAGGAGAAAAATATGGAAAACCTTGAAAGTTATTCATGTGCAAATTTAAGGTGTTGGTAAATAAAGGTAAAAAAAAAAACAAGTGAAAATGAGAAACAATTTATAGGAATAGCATTTCTGCTTTAATGGTAAAAAAAACTTTTTCTATCAGTGAGACAAAAAATTATAAGAGAGAAAAACGTAGAAAAATAAGAGAGAAATCAAAGATGAGCCTATTCTTTTTTATGTCTTAAAATAAAAATCACTCCCATTACCACTATTCCGATTCGTGCATAATGATAGAAAATATTTTTCTTTCCATCAAAGCAAAAATGATAATACCAACAATTATTTAAGGGAGGAGACAAGACAAAACGACGACAAAATTAAGGTGTTGTGTTGGGAAAAGGGCCCAATAAAAGTGGACCCAGCTCTGAAGCATGTGCTGACGTGGCTGAATGTTTGGGTGAGAAGAAAGCTGACTCTGTAACTTACACTAAGTTTACTTAACTTGTTCATGGAGCTTGCTTGGTGAGTTTGAGTGGTGACACTGCACAGCACCATCAAGTTTGAAAATAAAAGGGGGAGGAAATAATTCAACTTCACTGTATCAAAATAATAACTTTTTTTCTTTAAAAAAAATGAAGTTTAAAATTTGAAGTTGGAGTTGAAAGAGATAAGAATAGGAGGAAGATGGAAAGAAGAGGAAAAGGTTTAGAGAGAGAGAAGAAAAGGGAAGGATTAATGGTGGAAAAGTTGAAAGATGGGGTTTTTGTGGGGAAAAGAAGAGGCCCTTCTACTCCACCTCCCATTTGGAGACTTGAGTTTCCATCTAAGCAGAATGGTTACAACAAAAACCCGGTTCAAGAATTCCTCAACTTTCCCGATTCAACAACAGTACTCTCTGCTAGAAAGCTCTGTGCCAAACTCTGGGAATTTCAGCCCCACCAATTGTCCCCACTTTCCAAAACCAGGTTCCGCCGCCATCGTATGGATACAACCCTTGAGGTTCCTTAACAATTGGATGAGCCTCCACATATACCCTCTAACCAGGTGTAATATCCACCTTCTGTTGAATCTCCCAATTTCCTTTTTTTTTTAATTTTGCATCATTGAGCTCTAATGGCTTGTTTACTTAAAACCCATTTTCGATTTTTGCTTTTCACATATGATTTGCTTCTGTACTAGCTTAAAAGAAGTCTATGTGGTTCTCTGCTTGTTGGCTTTTCTTTCACCTCCTCTTATTGTGTGTGTTAGGGTCTTTTAGTTAATGTGTTTTTCCTGAAATGTTCTCCCCATGCACAAGATTTTGCTCCTTTGGGATGTGATCTACTTCTAGTGGGTAGGGTATCCCATCTGTTACGCTTACTTCCATCACGTGCATATGCATGACTTTGAACTTTTTTGATAAAATTATCATCTTTTTTTATATTCCTTTCTTATGCCTACTATTGGAAATTGCAGTTTCAGCTTTAAAAGATGTCCGTTGGGTTTGGTTTATTTATGTCAATTTAGCAGGTGATGTAAATTTGTAAAAATAAGATTTTGATCTCACATTTTCACTTCACTTATTGTTAGCAGTATGCAGTTGAGATGCTGTTTGATTTTTTATTAGAGGAATTTTCATTTAGGCTTTTTCACATTCTTCTTTTTTCCCGTGTCTTTGGCTCTTTCATGACATTTTTATTTATGTTTCGATTGAAATGCTGACCATTACTATGTTCATCAATGCAGGGCTTGAGAAGAAATGCTCAACCATCACTTGTCCAGCATCATAGATCAATTGAAAGAAATGGTTGTGCTCTACAGCCGGTATCCCCTGCTAGTTTCAGTAGCTCAATGGAAGTAAGTATATGTATATTCCATGAATCTAGAGCAATTGTATGGTTTTTAATATATTATCAAATTAATAATACTATGTAAATGTGAATGTTGAACGCGAATACAAACTTATTAGTTATTAGTGTTGCCTGTTTTTAGTGTTGCCTTTTAATAATTACCATGTCAGTTTCTTCTTTGTTATCCTTTATATTCTACAAATATAGTTCCTTTTTTCTTTTTTTGTGGTAGCTGATTAGTGGATTAACCCAGCTGTAAGTAACATTGTATCTCAACAATATTACGTGGAACATTTTGCGTTAGAAGGAAACACAAACATTTTGATATCCATCATTCTAAGAAGAGATGAAGAATCTAGAGTAGTTAGCCCGAACATATTTTCTATCTGTTTAGCCTTTTAGGCCACTTTTTCCCTAAAACTTGTATCATTCACATTTAAATTTGATTTGTGGGCACTCTTTCACCATTTGTTCACTCCTTTAATTCAAATTTGACGTGTTCAGGACCTTCAGATTATGGATTTCTCCCAAAGACCATCGTTAACAACAATCTCTCTTGTTTTTGAAGAGACAGAGCCAACTAACTTTGTTTATGGTTTCTTAGTTTTGAATTAAGGCATTGAAATTGATTTGAGGAAACTCCCCTACCTTAATTTAGAAGCCATGATAGATTTATTGTAATTCATATTTTAAAAACTGTCTGTAGACCAGATGGTTTTAAAATGTTATTTTACCCTTTAAATCTGGCATTATAAGATGAATATGCTGTTTGCTTAAAACAGGTCTCACCATATAATCATTCAGTAAATCCTATCAGTTCCTTAGACTTCAAGCGTAGGAATGGAGAGTCCAGTTTCAAACCCAAAACACCCAGAGAGTTACTCAAGGTACTCAACCGTATCTGGCGTCTTGAAGAACAGCATGTATCCAATACATCAATAGTGAAAGCTCTGAAAATGGAACTAGATCTTTCTCAGGCACAGGTTAAAGAGTTACAACAAAAAAAGCAAATGAATAAGCAGGAAATGGAGAACTTAATGAAGCAAATCACAGATGACAAGCCTGTTAGGAAGAACAAAGAACATGACAAAATTAAAGCTGCAGTTGAATCAGTCAAGAAAGAGATAGAAGATGAAAGGAGGTTGAGAAAGCATTCAGAAAGCCTGCATGAGAGGCTGGCTAGGGAGATTTCTGAAGTGAAGTCTTCATTCTGTGCTTCTCTGAGAGATCTTGAAAGAGAGAGAAAAGCACGGATCCTTTTGGAGAATTTATGTGATGATTTTGCCAAAGGAATAAGAGATTATGAACATGAGGTACGTTCTCTTATGCAAAATGCTGAGAAGGGTGAGGTTAAAGGGGATAGTCTTGATAAGCTAATACTTCATATTTCAGAAGCTTGGCTTGATGAGCGCATGCAAATGAAGCTAGTTCAAGCTGGCAGTGATCTCCCAGAGAGAGATTCAATTGTTGACAAGTTAGGTGTTGATATTGAAAAATTTCTTTGCACAAAACGATCTTTTGACTTGAGAAGACATGGTAACTCCTCCTCAAAGGAGCTCAAGGAAATACATTCATTGGATTCCTTTCCACCTAAGGAGGCCATAAGTGCACCTCATAATATGGCTGAGGAGGATTCCATCGGTACCGACATTTTTGAACAAAAAAGGACTGCTGACAAATTCAGCTCTAGACAACACAACAATAATATTGCAGAGATTCACAAAGAAAAGATAGGAAGCCATAATTCAGTGAGGAAACAAGTTCAGTCAAAGGAAATCAGTGAGGAATATCAGTTGCAAGCAAACGTGGGCAAGAACATGTCATGCGATGAAAATGAGAGTTGGTTTGTTGAGAGGAAATCAAGTGAAATTGGAAAGGACAGCACAGCTCTATTAAATGCCACTGGGGTATCAACTATCTGTGAGGCAACACAAGGTCCACAAGAAAGTGATAGAGCCTGGACAAAGAGAATGAATTCAAGTCACAGGCTTGACAACCAAGTTGGAAACAGTTCCTTGTCATCGGAAGGTGATAAGGTTTATCCTGAGAGTATTTGCAGGGAAGATTCTTGTATCCATTCTGCAGCTACAGGTAATGTTAGTCCTGTGAAACAATGGCAATCTACGTTGATTGTCCCAGATTTTGATAAGTTTGAGTCTTCTTCCAAATTGCCTAGGGGAGTGAAGGATGACACATTGATGGCAAAACTGCTTGAAGCAAGGTTAGAGGGGCAGAAATCTCGCTCTCGCTCCAGAGCTACCAAAAGCAGTTTTTGATCAGTCAGAAAAGTTTGTCGTGGGAACATTGGAATGTGAATAGTCGAAATGGTATCACACTGTGATCTTTTATCAATGAAGTGCACACTGTAATTCTAGAATTAACTTTTTTATGTAAACGACAATCTTCTTGTAATTTTACATGGTTAGAGGGATGAAAACATCGCAGTTGTTTCCCTTACCTACTAAGAGAGATAGATTGCTCTGAAATATGTTTCTACACAAGTAACACAACCAACGTTCGGCGTTGCCAGTGATTTTTTTTTTATTTTTTGAAGATATTTCAATTAATTCATTGCTTCATAATTAATCCAATTCGAAACAAGTTTCAGTATTAAAGTTTTAAATTTATCTCACATCGTAAGATTCCCTCTAGATGGCCCGGGTTTTGACAGATTAAATAGTTGAAGAAAATCAGATTAAATGTTTTAAACTGCTGGCTGGTGTTTTCAATCACACGTTTTTTAATTAGTTTTCAAGAAATATAAAAGTATAGTTCTGCCGGTGCCTGCTCTTGATCTTCCAAAGCATGTACTTAATTAACTAATGAATTCATTAAACATCATCTAGTAAAATAAATTCATAATTTATTTCTAGGTTATAATATATTGAAACATTAAATATTATCCAAAAGAATATTATAATTTAATTATTTTATCAAACTTTTAGGTCTCCAACATGACATAAAATGCTGCTGTATATATCCCAGTTTGACATTTTACTTCAATAAATTTACTTAAAAAAATATCTTCTATCGACACTGGTTACCAAGGCCAAACAGTTATTATTCATGTGGTGCAAAAGTTGAATTTACTTAGGTGATCTTAATTCCACTAATAATTTTTTATATTTTAAGCTTAGAAAATGCTACTTACCTAGGCTGTAGAGAGATTAGATTATAAAGAGAAGCAAGTCCAGATTTAATGTATAGAGACACCACCATCATCTGAACTCCAGGGTTAAGGTTGGGTTTGGATTGACCTCTTTCCCGCACATCGTTTTATGGTCACTCTGGCCTCTCAGTGAAGGATACTTCCACAAGGCCAGATGACCATGTGCACTTAAGAAGATCAGCTGCAGGCAGTTTTCCAAGAATCCCCAAATTGATTAAAATGAAAGTATAGACTTTGGGGGTTAGCCTAGGCTATGTCCTTTCATCTCCTTTCTAAAACTATCAAAACATGAAAACTACACAACTCTTCCCCATTTCCCTCAGCCAAACATGCTTAAAAGAATCAGAGTGGAAGGAAGGTGAAAAGTGATTAAAGATTAACATCAAATGTTGTTAATTAAAGACCAACTATTCACACAAGTGACAGGAAGGTGAAATTGCAAACTCGATCTATCTGAAATATAGAATCGAATCACAAAGACAAAGAGCTACCTTTATAAATTCTCACATAACCAATGACAATTTATAGGCCAGCCATATAAAATGAGATCCCTGAACAAAAGCCCAAGTTACCTGATCAAGTGATCAATAACAATTATAATCCCTATACGCTCTCTAACCATATCAACATCTCAACTTAAACCATAACAATAATGAACATCAACCAGCTCATCAAGCCAAATTGCATCCAGATTTATCATCAACAAAAGCAATCACCACTCCAGGAATGATAACAGACAAATCCTTTCATTCCTTTGCAATTCTATTTTGAACAAATAATTCACTAACCTCACAGCATGCTTCAAGGCAAGAAGACTCCTATATATCACAGAACAAGACAAAGTCATCAACACCAACATAACTCCAGACAAAAACCACGAAAGAATTGGACCAATATTCCTCTCGATCTACACACTTCTGATAATGGGAAACAAACACAAAATTTCCAGTACAGATGAAATATTTTTCTCAGTTCACGAAAATCAACACATAAAAATAAACCAGACATCCTCCTTCTGATTCCAACATCCTAAAAGCAAAACACAATCAAGTGTCACCAGGTCTACCCATTTTCATTCTCATCAGACAATACACTAGAATGAAGAACGAAAACCAAAACAAACAAAACAAAACTAAAGACAGAATGTTTTCTCTCTCGATAGAGAGAAAGAGAACACATTTAATCACCCCATCAAAGAAAATCATCACTCAAATCCAACTAACTAAAATCGAATCACAATTCGCATGCAATCATGAATAAATCAGAAGCATAAGGATTCAAAACAAACTAAGAGACATAACATGCTATTATTGCATCCAAATTCAGCATCCATATGCAATAGTACACGAAAGCTACGCAGGTGAGAGCTGCAAATATTACATATAATTCAGAAGCATATAACAATTTTTTTTTCAAAAGAAGATAGATATAATAATAAGATGGAAGAAGAAAACAGTTAAATTTTATCAATATCCTCATCCTCAAACTCGATGTAATCATTGGCGGTGGCATCATCTTCCTCATCCAAACCACCACCGATACCTTCGTTGAGCCTGGTGGTATCAGGTAACTCGCCATAGGCCTTCAAGAGCCTGGCCTCATCTGGCATGTACTTGAGGATGACGTCAGCCTTGTCATCCTGATAGTCACGGAGTCCGACGAGGATGATGTCACCGGCGGCGATCCAAACCTTCTTGTGCATCTTGCCACGGATGTGGCAGAGTCGCTTGGTGCCGTCGATGCACATGGCCTCGCAACGACCGTTCCCGAGCATGCGTAAAACCTGCGCATATTCTTGACCGTCCTCCTTGAACACCAGCTCTCTCTTCTCATCGTCTGCTTCGTTCTTTCCCCTCTTTCGGTTCTTTCCTCCCTTTCCCTTGTTCTTCGGCATGCTTCCCAAACCCTAGCTTTCGATTTGGATTTCGATTCCTCTACCCCTCTTTCTCTCTCTACCTCTCTCTCTGTCTAATAAGTAGAAGATATAAACTAGGAATCGACAATATTGCCCTCTATATACACACACATTCCTGAATGTCGGTTTTGTCCCAAATGAAAGAAGTCCTATTATTTTAGTTTACTTTATCACCAGGAGGCACGTTATATTGGATTACATTTTAGTTTTATACTATTGCAATATTTTATAATGATTTTTATTTTATTTTTCATACTTATTCATAGATTATTCAATTGATTCGATTGAGTTGGATAAAATTATAAGAGCTATTCATATTAAGTTTTTAATATCGTTGCATACTGAGAATTCGAATGATATTATTAGATTAAGCTAGAATAATACTATGATTTATAGAAATTACATAACTATTTTATATGATTCCGTTACCAAAAAAACTAAATCAATATATTTTTTATTTGATATTGAGTTGCGGAGTCAAGATTTAATTTTAGCATGGGTCAAAAAATTGGACATATTAAATTAACAAAATATTTTCATAATTACAAAAATCTATTAGGGAAAAAATTTACTTAAAATTTCAAAGTAATAGAGTTGATATTATTTTAACAAATAAAAAATATTTATTTAAAATTTAAAATTTAAATATATATTATAAAATTAAATTATAAAGAAAGTGCAAATTATATGTATATTTATAGGGGAAAGTGTTTATCCTTTTAAAAGACACAACTTATATCATTTCACTCTCACGAAGATGTGGGACCCACACTTTTATTTTTTTATCAACTCTCTCCTCCTTTATCTATCTATTTCTCTCTCATGAATATTTCACTCTCACGAAGATGTGGGACCCACACTTATATATATATATATATATGAAATTTTCATATAATTTTTATGAACATTTCATGTGATCTTTATGAATATTATTTCATGTGATGTTAATGGAAATTTATTTCATGTAATCTTTGTGAATAAATTTTTTTGTCTTTTAATTTGTTTTGGGCATATAAACCTTAGTTTGCGACTTGGTAGGCCTTATAGGCCGTATTAGATTTTTTTTGTTTTTTATAATAGGTCAGGTTGGACCTATAAATCAAGTCTTTAATAGACTAATAGGTCAGTATATCTCTAAATATTTTAAATAGGTTTTGGCTATCAAAGTGAAAATCTGGACTAACTTGGCCAATTTATACCCTTAATCGTGACCTGTGAAGAACATCAACGTAGAGGGACAACAAACTTCATAATTAAAAAGAAACATCGAACAATCAGCAATAAATGTCTAAAATCATTTAAATAACGCTGGATCCACATAAATCATTTAATCAATGTTTATACAATTTAAAATTTTTAAAAATACAAAAAAACAAAGAAGTTGTTAATGAATTTGTACAAGAAATTTTTGTACTCCACATATATACATATATCTTCATTGATTTTTCTCTTTAACATTTTCCACTGATTTATCACCAAAATTCTCATTCCTATTCTGAAATCAAATACAAATAACACGAAGAAACAATTCACTTCCATCACCAATAGCAACCGTAGCTCTACACTAAAATAATTTTTTTAAAAAATTGTAAACGTAAAAATAGCACTCCATTTTTTAAAAGAAATAAATACAACCACACAAAAAAAAGTTGTAAATAATAAAAGGGACATGAATTTCACTCATGTTAGAAACACTCAATAAACAATTATGGTTAGCAAAAACAAAGAATTTCTCTTTCACAAGGTTCAAAAATGTAAATTAATTTTTTCCCCAGCGGATAATATAAAATCTTGATAAAGGAACGAAACATCGTGCCTTATTGCAGAATAGCTAGGATCCGGGAGGTGAGTGCAAATAAGAAAAAAAAAAGTTAAAAGAAAACCCTAATTGGAAAAAGATGAAAGAAAAAGAAAAAGAAAATAAGAAAAAAGCAATATGTTATTTGGTCACGCACACACACAAAGCAGCTCCAAATCTTCGTCTCTTATCACTATTATAATTTTTGTTAGGGCCAAATTACAATTTTAACTAAGGCCCAATTATAATTATTTATATAATTATATATAATAAATACAATTTATTGAAATGCAGTTTTCCTATCAACACTGCGAAGTGCAAACCCCTTGTTATATTTTTAATCACTCGTTTTTTGTTGATAATTCTTTTTCATGTTCTGCTAATTAAAAAATAAATAAAACAACAGAGTTTTATCTTAAACTTTGTACCACTAAACATACTCTCTTGCATTTCATTCTTCAACAATTACAGTTGTCGATTTATGTATGTTATTCGAAGCCTTTTAGAAGTTCTTGCTTTTGTGTCCTAAGTCCTATCCCAACAATTACACTGGGATAGCTCCTAACCCTTTATCCTCCTTGCGCTATGAATTGGCTTTCTTCTAGATAATGGACAAACTTTTGATCAAGACATGGGTATTCTAAGGAAAAATTACTTTGTAGAAAATTATAATTCAGAGTACCATTCATTTTGTAATTTAGATAAAAGAAGTGCTACGAAATTGAAGCAACCGCATGCATCATTAGGCTTTTCATATTGAGAAAAGGATTATCCTTTTTGTATTATTTCTGAGGGAAAGATTAAATAAGTTATATATTGAACTTTTTAAATGTATCTCGTTTCTTGATTAAGAACTGGATTCCACATCCTCCACCGCAAAATTACAAATACCCATTCCATTTTTCTTTAAGAATTAGAATATGATTCCCTATATCCATTTATGTGAAGGGAACTGCAGCACAATTATTTTAGTCATATCTTCACGTATCAGTATATCAAGGACTCCTTAGCTTCAATCACACGCACCTTGTTCAAAAGTCAAATTTCCTGTCAATATAGATGCACTTCGCTTTCTATACGGAATTTTTCTACACCTCTAAGTTCCACTTCCCACCCATGACCCTTACGCATAAAAAAATCAAAATTACCTAATCCTTTTCACAACCAGCCAAACGATTGAATGCTTATGCAATGTAATTCCAATCCAACAATTTATAACTCGTATTTTAGGAGATCATAGCAGTGAAAGTTAAGTTCACGTGAGAACTAAACATCCGTGTCCTTTAATATACCACCAACTCATTTTCTAACATGCTTCAAGAATATTACACTCAGATCAAACAAGTAGTAACACGAGACTAACTAAATTCAAGTTAAGGATTTTAAGAAATAATGAGCCATTGCACATAATACACTTATAACACTTACAAATTGCCTATGCACTTAAAAAGTTTCAAATCTTGTGTTATTAAAATTCCTATACACGTTTCCCTACATGATTGAGCACAAGTACATAAAAAAGAAGTCCAGATGATCCATTTGATCTCATGCAGCACTAGCCACCACCCAGTGCATGTTGCCCGGATAATAAGTTAAGATTACAGCAGGTTAACAGAAAATGAGAAACAGAGCCCAAAAAAGTCAGAGCTACCAACTAGAAGAAAAAGTTTACAGATACAAATCCGGGTCAGTGTCTGATGGTGAGCTCAGCTCTAAGGTGGAGCACACCATTAATAAAGTAGAGACTATCCTCGGCCATGAACGATGTCCATGGAATTGCAAACAGATTTCTATAGCCGACGGCCTTTCCCCCGGTGAATGTGTAATTGCCTTTGTACTTGCTGACAAATTCCTCCGTTGGCCTAGACCTTGCTGCAAATTCATAGTCAACAGCAAAGCTAACAGATCCCTTTTCCTGCATTCCTAAAAACAGGCCAAAGCAATGGAAAGAGCTCTGTTGGTCCATGTTGCAATGTGCTGATAAGAAAAACCCTTGTCCACCTAAATGGAATGCCTGAGAATAAACCCGTCCAGATGGGAACAAATTGGCACACTCCTCCCGCTTCAGATCCAAGTAAACCACACACTGCTGCCGCGGAAGTTCAAATTCCACCACCTTAACAGGGCGATATTTGTATGCCCGCTCAACAAAAAGACGATTAAAAGAAACAGACTCCGCAGCTAGTATCCGTTGGCGGTGTGGAGCCTCAGCCTTGAAAAAGAGGGCCTCAAGTACAAGCTTGGATGCAACATCATGGTCAAAGTCATTACAGGTTAAGACCTTCTTAAGCTTTCGACAGGTCATGTAAGGGAAGCGAATTAAACGGGCAAGCCGAATACCCAGGACTTCTCTCCTCTCTTCCAATTTTGGGTGCTGGGTTCGAGCCCACTTCAACACAAAGTCATATACGGCATCCTCTGATGCAACCTGGAGTTCATCGCTACACAATATTGCCTCTACTCCAGCTAGAGGCAAACCCATAACCTCTTCCTGGAACCTAGTCATTTGTGAAACTTATTAGTGTCTGAAAGGAAAAATTACATTTGAGATTAAAAAAATGACTTATGCTGAGAGAAACAGGCCTTCCAAAAGAATATTAAATCAGAACCAAATACCAATAACTCATTTGATTGAAGATTCAAATTTAGCACCCATGTAATGAACATTTATAAATACATCAACCCCTTCCTTCAACACCATTTGAATGTTCTATTTTTTAATGCCACGTACAATACAAATATAAAAAATTTATTCTGGCCCTCTGCTTTAACAGTTACATAATCATGCAAAGATGCCAAAATATCAACAAAACTTTTTCTCATGGCACGCTATAATGTAAAAAAGCCTGTTTAAGAAGTTTGTAACATGTGAACTTGATTAACTAAAGGTAGCAAGCCATCCACCAAAAATGTTATTTATAAGGGTTCCAACAATTAGATGCAACTGAGGAAAAACTATTCACAAAATACATGGAGTGGACACAATTGAGTTTAAACCTCAGGATCACCATGATAGAACCTGAATAAAAATTCACAAGCGATGGAAGGCTGTAAAAATTCACTGATATGAAGATGATATCAGTAGCTGATATGAAAAATATTAGAGAGAAAACAGACATGCTTTTGAGAGGCATGTCTCTCCTCACCAAACTCTTCAAACTTCTATCTTACCTTTATCTCCTCTCTCCTCCTTTTATCCCCCCTCTCCCCTTTCCAGCAATCATAACCATTTTTCCCTCCAAGAGGGGAGTCACACTCCTCTTGCTTTGGGAGGGAATGTATCCCATATAAAACTTCCTAGAGTACACTCTAAAGACAGGAGGTTTCTGGTTCCTAACAAACCACCATCCAAGCAAAACCACAAGAGTTTATAATGCATGAAACTTAGATCAAGAAACCAAGGTTAAATAAAAAGTGGGGGGGAAAAAACCCTACTTTGTTATATCTTTGTAACGACCAGCAAGATACTGCTTTGCTGCATCAGTCAATGGTTGAACTGCATCAGCCATTAAGACACTAGAAGGAAGATCAAGGTAAAGCAATGCAGATTCAGGTGTCATAGGCGTGTTCCGCAATAATCGGCTACAATATCTCATGCATGAAGCAACTTCAAATTTGTCAGCAGCCATCAACACATCCAATAAAGCAGGTGGAGAAGTAGTGCTCAAGTTATTACTATACATAAAATTCAGAAGCTCCATGAGAGCAGCTTCCTCTGTAAATTGCACAAGAAGTTCAGCATTCGTAAAGCAACTACTGGGGGGAAAAGTAAAGTAACTACAAATCTGATTAAACAAATAATCTAAAAATCTTTGTATATATGTTTGTACCAGAAGCATTAATTCTCAGGGTAACATGCCTCTGCTCTGACTCCCTCATTCCATTTGAGAAAAGCTGCAAAACAAACACAACTAAGCAAACATACTTTTAGCAGAATTACTCAAATATATCCAATAAAGAAGGGACATCTACCTTGTAGAAGAAAGGACTTTTAGCAGCCAAGATAGGAGAACTAATATGTAGCGTTCTAACTCTCACAACGTCAGAGCAATCCATTTTCCAGTTTGAATCAATACTATTTGCAGCCTCATCACCTATATTAACACAGATAAAATTCAAGTCATTGATCAGAAGTGGCAACTTCACTCATACGGAAAGGATATATTTTCTTCTTGCAAGCAAAAGGAGAATGTTCTAGTTCTATCCGTGTCTTTCCTTATCACACATGTAACTTCCTCCCATAAATCCTCAAAGAGGTTGGGAGGTCTGCCCTAGCCCTAGTGGGATACCGGCATCTAACCCTACCTAAACTTTTTATGTACTAAAAATATATATATGTAACTTCCTTTACATAATAATTTCCCGTTTCAAATATACGCTTGTTTAAAGCATTGCGACGTATAGAGTGAGCTACAGCTATGAGAAGTCTCTGTTTCAAAAGAATGAAAAATAACAATAGAATACCCAAATAGGATGTATATAGTGAGTGAGTAACTTTGTGAATCCCCTGTTTCAGAAGAATGAAAAACAACGCAATGGAATAATCAAATAAGCTGTGCATTCAACAGCATTTCTTTCGTTCCCTTTCATTAAAAAATTTAATTTTATATGACAATTCAATTTCTTTTTTGAGAATTGAGGAAAGCAAAGCAAAAAAGGAGAAAAAATATTTAATGAATCTTTGAATCATACGATTTTGTATCGCCCTGATTTATGCATATATCGCACAATTCAAATCCAAATCCAATTCATCGTGTAATACGAATTGCTAGCTTGCCGGATCTTTTCAAATCGTGAATCAGAAGATTCTAACAACTGATCTTCTAGATTCAAGAATTTCACTGAGAAAATGGGGTTCTCAAACCCTGAGGAAATCCGGGACACAATAAACAGCAATAAATATAATGAAAGAAAGAGGGAACAGGGAAGAATAAATAGTACAGTATCTCTTAAAAATATTATATAATTGAGAAACTAGGTTTAAGATTTTATAGCTATTCAAATACCTGAAGGGGATTCTTCAACCATTGCAACTGCATCTTCGTCTTGATTTTCGCAGGGCACACAATCATCCATATCAGGTTGATTCCCATTCAAAACTTGCTCGTCAGGCAATAAACTAAGATCGACAACTGCAAACAAGAGAGAGAATACAATAGGTATGGCATTTGGAAAAAAAAAATGTGCGGACAGAAATATAATCCAATATGCACATCACAGCACTTTTTAGGCAAACATTCATGCACAGAACCAAGAGTTTCTGTCGTTTTGGCCCCTACCGTAACAGTGCAAAACCAATTATATTTTAACAAGAATCACAAGGGTTATGTCACTATCGAAATATATTTATGTCTATCCCCTCTATCAGAATCCACAATATAACATAAAAAAAACCCTAATATTGTTTTTTACTCAAGTGCACTATTTCTCAGAACTCATGAATAGATCGCCCAAAAATTGAAGCAATAATACATAACTATTGTTTTTTACTTTCAGATGAGTGAGCCCCCGGGTTAATCAGCAGCCAAAGTACACAAGGGTTTTTATTTTTAAGAGAAAACTATGGTGTTGTTTGGTGCCCTAGATTTACTCCTAAGAATTAGTAACTTGGATAAGTCAACAAACATTTATTGATGGCTGCTTCACACAACAAATGTTTGGATTGCATGACAAACAACCAATGAGAATTTGACAATTAATCAATGCCCGATAAGTCAGTACCCATAGCGCGTTATAAACAACCAATAAATATTCAATGTAACGTAAGTCCGATACCAACAAAAAATGGGCACCCGAGTAATCCGGAACAACGCATCACCCTTCTTTGTGTTTGCTTGCATTATGTGTAAAAGGAAAATTTGAGCCAACCATAGTAGTTAATTACGCCGCAATAGCGCCGCGAGCCGCGTTGTACGGATGTTGCGGTGCCTCGCCACAAGAAACCGCACCGGAACGCAATAGCGGCCATTGGATCCCATTTGCAGCCATATTGCTGTCATAAGGCAAAATGTCAATTTTGTCCTAAATTTAAATGTGTAACAATATTTTTTTAAGGGTTTTTTAGTCTATCTGCATCTCTCTCTGTCACTTGTGCTATCTCTGCCTTTATTCCGCTATTTCCGCAACCGCAACCAGCTATAGCGGTATAGTGTTATTTGGGGTTGACCGCAACATGTCGCAATCCGCATTTGATAACTTTGGCGCCAACATTGGCAAAGATGGCCGAACCTTCTGCCTGCGCTAGTCAAGGCTTGGGTTTGGTTCCTAGTTCTTTTAGTAGGGAATGTGTAATCCCACCACAGACCCTCAATGAGGTTGGTGCTCCCTGACCTTGCATGGGGTCGTGTAAACGAAAAAAATTGTGCCAATGAGAGTTGGCACACCTGATCGAATCTTGCCAGTGCTGGTAGTGACATGGGTTTGATTCCTAGTTTCCCTCTTTTGATGAGTGATATATAATCCCACCATAAACACTTGAAAAATTTGGCGGTTCCCCAGCCTTGCATGGTATGTGTCTTCCCTAACCTAAATTTTCATCCGCCCAAAATAAAATTGCCTTCTTAGAGTTTGTGGGAACACTGATAAGGCTCGTTTGATTTGAGTTTTTCATTTCAACTCACTCTCTCTTCATAATAAACCGAGAAAAAAAGTTAAAC
The DNA here is from genome assembly GCA_032173675.1 of Gastrolobium villosum. Classification (NCBI taxonomy): domain Eukaryota; kingdom Viridiplantae; phylum Streptophyta; class Magnoliopsida; order Fabales; family Fabaceae; genus Gastrolobium; species Gastrolobium villosum. Next base: position 221,303 of record JAVKPL010005376.1, on the reverse strand, counting down.
CTGCTGATTCAAATAAATTTTGCTTCATAACACACCCTACCAATAAGAAGCTGAAACCCTAGAAGATGAAATGAGATAAACAAGGAAACAAGAAGAAAACACCGTGAATATTTTTCTAATCCTCCAGCATCACACGTTGAACACAAAATAATTTTCCTAATCTCTCCATTTTTGAGAGAAACTAAAGAAAATTTTTCATTGAGTTTTTTAAAAAATGAAAACAAAAACACAGGAAAGTTGGGTGCTTTGGGTGATAGAGAGAGAAAGAGAGAGATACCATTCTCCTTTTTGACATCCTCCCTCCTCCGCTTGCGGTGGCGAGCCCAGTCGGCGATGGTGGCGCAACCGTCGGAATCGGGACGGGTCTCAACTGGGTCAGCCATTATCTCGATCCGGAGGACCCTATCGGAGAAATTGCTGTCATCAAAAGCGAAGCCAAAATCGGCATCGGAAGAGGAAGTACCACGAGAGTAATCGGAGTCCATCACGGTTGCCGGGTCAAATAGATCCGAATTGAAACCCGTCATCCCCTAAATAACACAAAGAAAAGAAAAGAAAAACCTCCTACCTCTGCAACTGCAAGTGCAAGCAGAGAAAGGAAGAAGAATGAGAGAATGTAAATAACACGCAAGCCCAATAAGTATCTAATCTATATGGATGGCGGTTAAAGAGGATGACAAATTGACAATAAGAGAAGATGCTTCATTTTTATTTATTTATTTTATTTATTACGAAAAACAAATAAAGTAACCTGTGAATTGCTGTAAGCAATAAATATATGGAATTATGAAAGGGTGGACATTGTGTTTGATTTGGTTTTTGATTTGTTAGTTAGTTAGCTCATTCATGTCTGGACCTCCGTTGTTTTGAAACTTCAACCCAACCCAAACCTAATTTCCAATATTTATCTCTTTTTAATCATTGAACTTTTTTTAATTAATTTATGGTTTAATGTTTCGTGAATATAGATAAGTTACCTATCTTTGATTCTCAAAATGACGTTATTTTGGATTAAAAAATTAAAAAATTATAATGAAAAAAACTATTATAATCCTAAAATAAATTAAAATTATAAAAATACCTTAATTTCTATCTCAAAATAATATTATTTTGGACTCACTATAGATAAATTATCTATGTACAAAAAGCGAACTCTTAATTTATACGAGTGTTTATGATTTTCTAGAGACAAAAATGGTAGATGTGATGTGGCTCTACTATGATTCACTTTTTTTTATTTTTTATTTTGTGGTTGTGAATTGATTATTCATGCTAGTTTTTTTTATAATCTTATTTCACTATCATGGTTTATTTTCTTTTTTCCTTTTTGTTTTTGAAGTTGAGAATGGCAACATAATGTTTCTGTCATTTCTTTTTTAAGTATTATTAAAATACAAGAGTCATTTTTGTCTTCCAAGCTGGGAGTTTCTGTTATCAGACTTGTTTCTTTGCCAACATAATCTAGGATTGTTTTAGAAGTTGTTAGATATACATGCGCTATTTCATTGTGTAGTTCTTCTTTGATATAATAAGCAGGTAAGCCTTTATCTTCTAGATATTTACTATAAATGGATGCTAATATATGAGGGGAAATATTAGAAATATACAAACATGTTTTTGTCATAATTTAAGATAAATGAGATATGTCTCTCCAAAATAAAATATATATCTTATCCTTAAATAAATTATGTAAAGGAGAAATCACAGTATTTCACTTAAGTTTAAAGGAAATTAACAGTAACATAATCATGGCCGGCTCAACTTATATTATAACAGTTAGAGCTTATAAAAGGTATTTATTAATTACACTCTTCTGATTTGGTTGTTGCAGAAAGTATTTATCATTTTTGTTAAATATCAAGATACAAGAGGAATTGATAGTAATCCTTGTTGTGTTAAACTACACAACATTGGTTCTATTATATAGCAAACCAATTGAAGAATACAATGAGAGAGATCTTAACAATTTTAAATGACATAAAAAAAAAGATATTATTCAAATTTTAAATTAAAAAAATTACTCACTTTTTCCCTCCCATGATTTTTATTTTTCTAAGTCTATCTCTCTCTTAAAATGACATAATTTATATCATTTAAAATTACAAACACCAAACACTTAGTTGTTTAATAAAATCTAAACCTTGAACAACACAAAATAGTAAATTTGAAATGGGAATTGCTAATTATAATTCTCATGTAGTGACTTACTAATAATTTTTATTAAAAAATAAAATAAAAAATTTACACCTAAATCAAAGCAATAATTGTAGCTAATTATAACAGATACAATAATTTTGTTTCTTAGCAATAATTGTTGAATCAGGATTTATTATCTACTTTTTTTTTTTTTTGGAAAACTGTCTTATCTACTTTAACTAAACAGTAAAACTTTTCTTTTCTCAATTAATTTTGTAGTTGAATGCAACAACTTATATATTTATTCATCGCAATAATTTAAATTATTCAATTGAATTGGTTCTTTACATGGTATTGAAGTTTCGGTATTACGGATTCGATTCTCATCGTCTCTCATTCTTTCTTGTGAAATTTCTTAACAAAGATAGGCTGATGTAATGCATTATTCACCCTTCAAACTTAATGGACTCTTATGTATAAGAGCGTGTTAGAAGAATAATACAAAACATTAAATAATTCTCACCCAATAAGTTAAGTAATTAGATTGAATTAGTTCTTTATAATTTTAATTATATTTTGAGGGGGAAAATAAGATTAACTGATGCACCTGAGTGACTCGCTTGGATTGGATTTTTCCATAATTTATTTCTTTATTTAGGAAATTTTAATAAATATTAATTATTTCCTTTTTATTATTTTAGATTATGTTTGAGTGTACGTTGATTGTGCGTTATCTTCTTTGATTGCACATAATTATAGTTATTTACTTTTTTATTATTTTATTTTTGCCTATTTAAGATTTGGAGAACCTTATTATTATTTGATTAAATAAAATTAAGAAAAGAGAAATAATCTTTTCTTACAATTTTTGTTTCGTTCATCTTTCAATTTAGTCAATCGATTACTGATCGGGCATTTCTAACTTTATTGGATCACGTTATAAAACATTTCGATATCAGCTATCTAATCATGCTACCAGCAAAACTCATAGGTCTATTTCTAGATATATGTGGTGAAGAGACTATTTTTGGAGGGGGGCAGGTTTGTCACTTTTCAAATATTTTTTAAATATTATGGTACAATTTTGATATCCATTGAATTTTAAAAAATGGCACAATCCTGATATTGGCTGAGTTTTACCTTACTATATTTTTTAGCAAAGGGTAAAATATTTTCTGACTCGTCACTATACATATTATTAGAATTATATTAATATATAGTTTTAAAGATATTGTCATTTTTTTATCCTTTCAAGTTTTTTATTTTTTTGTAAAGTTGCATGATCTTAACGATAAAAAGCTTATATTATAAGAGAGTAAAATATTATAGACGAAGAATTATCCTCCCACCCAGAATGCCACAGAATTAAAAATGTTAGAAAGTAGCAAAAAAATGTCATCTCAAGTGTCATTGAGTACTTGTTCGGATTCCCAACAATCAAAAAATGTGTCATGCTTGGTCTAATTTTTTATAGGTACTTATACTTCTCATTTAACTGCAAAACAAAATTCATTCCCGCTGATCTTTTGATTTTTGTGCTTTTATTTTTATTTATTATTTTTTTTAAATTTATGGGACCCACTCAATTTGGATTTGCTTGAAAAATTTAAACTTTTGCAAAGGAGAACTATAAATCCTTTTTTATAATAACAATCTTAATCAATTAAATTTTAGTAAATTTTCTTTGATTTGACCCATAACCTATCAGTAATGGACTTTGGAAGAAGAAGAAAACATTGTATCACGTTTTTTAAAATTAATTTTCAATATGCTGTGGTAGAAACAATTTTTTAATATGCCATATTTGTTTTTACGCCTACCCTAATTATTTTTTTTTAGAAGAGTTGGCCTGGGTAACCCCACAAAATTATTCACCTATTTCCAATTATGTGTTTGATAGAAATTGTAAACAGATACTATGCCCATCTACTGAGCCTGAGTTGGAACTACAATATGTAATATTTCAACCATTATGTTACCGTTTAATGAAACTCACCAGGATTTATGCAGAATTTTGTCATTCTTCATAGATTTCATTATTTCTTTGCTTTGTTGTCCTCACATTTCACATAAATTATATTAAGTAAATATTATTATATTATAATTAAACTGGAAATTTCCATTAAATTATTTGACTCAAATAATAATTACCTAGATAAATAATTCTCATAGTCATCTTTGGAAATTCCTACAAATTTTCATAAAAGGGTTAGTTTTACTATCATTTTCCATGAACCTCACCAAATTCGGCTAAAGGACGTTTGATAAAGAAGAAGAAAATTTGTTCCTAAGAATTAGAGATGTGCATGGGTCGAACCGAACCGGTTTTTTCAAAAAACCGAACCGAATTTGTTTAAATGGTTCGGTTCGAAAGTGGTTCGGTTCGGTCCAAAACTGGTTCGAATCTCTGGTTCATAAATGCTACCAAAAAAAAATTTCAAAAATTTAAAAAATAAAGTTATAAAAATTAATTTAGGTTGGTTTGAAAATGGTTCGGTTCGGTTCAAAACCGGTTCTGATTCCCCGAAAAACCGGTTCGGTGTTGGTTCAAGAACTAGTTTAAAACCGGTTATTTTATGGAGCGGTTCGGTTCGGTTCATGGTTCGATTTTTTTGGTTATTTTGCACATCTCTAAACTAACATTTGATGAATTTGCTTAAAGTTATTAAAGTGTTTTGTCAAGTTTCCTGATTCTATATTCTATGTTTGGGATTTTTTTTTGGTATATCTATGTTTGGGATTTTACAAAACTAACATTTGATGAATTTATTAAAATATTAAAGTAGGGTTATTTATGTAAATTTGGATATTAAAGCAAGGTTATTTATGTCCTATAAATTATGTAAAAAAAATTTATTAGGTTAAAATTCAAGAATACCACCTACCTGATGGTATTATTTCATGGGATTCTTACGGGGTGTGTTGGATTGGGATTTTAAAGGATTTTAATAGATTACTTTTTGACAAAAAAAATCCATTGGTATTCAGGATTTTAAAGTCACATAGCATTCGATTAGGATTTTAAAAGACTATTTTAGAGTCCGTCCATATACAGTGATATTCAATCAGGATTTTAAACAACGTAAAAATAATTTTGTGATATTCAAAAATCTGATGAATTTAATTGATTTTCTATTAGTATGAAGTTTATGAGACTTTCTAGTGAGAAATATAAATAACATGCCTCTTTTATAATCTCACCCTAACCCCTTAGATTTTTTGAGATTTCTCTTCTTCTTCCTTTGGAGGGTCAACCCATTGGAAACTGGGTCCATCATGGGAGCTTCGTCAAAACTTAGAAGCAGCAAGTTTTTGAGTGATTTGCATCACAAAATAACTCAAAAATGACAATCCAACAAGATTATAATGTAATCCATCCTAAAAAATGCAAAAATCTAAGAGCTTTTGAAAGTTTAGAAAATTCAAGAAAATGAATTTTTGAGTCATGGGTCGCAATTTTTCTTGGTATAAAAAGGTATGATTTTTGTATTAAAAATAACATAAAGCAGCGTAAAAACACAAAGGAAACAAAAAAAACCCGAAATTAATTTTTGTTTTACATCATTGAAACAAAATCGATTTAAAGAAAGTTGAAACTTTCATGATATGAATTATATTTTTTGTAACAATACATTCATGAATGAAATTCTTCATTATATGAAACGATTTCAAACACTTTTTGTGTCAATAGATAGCTAAAAACTTATTTTCAAAAGTCACAAAGTAATTTAAGGTTTCGATTGAAAATAATTTGAGAAAATTTCTAAATTTTCATATAATAAAATATAGAAATTCATATTCGAAATTTTCATAGAATACTCAATGATAACATGCATATGATATATGGTTAGGAAGCTTTCATCACGTTGAACTAAAACCCCAAAATTTCTAAGGTCAATCTCAAAAAATTCTAAAAGAAATTTTAGAATGAACTTTAGGTTCCATATACAAATTTTGAATTATTTTAATAAATAAAAAATTACTAATCGAGAAAATTATATTAGATTTTTATCATTATATTTTTTTGTTATTTTTTATTGACTTTTGTAATTTTATATGTTTGTTAAAAATTCTTATATTTTTTAAAATCCTATAAATCTATATTATTCTTTCAAATCTTATAAATTCTCTTAAAATCCAATCTTACAAAAAATTTATTGTAAAAAATCTTTAACTACAATTTTAATTAGTCTTTTAAAATTTTAATCCAATACATCCCTTATTCACAATTTTAATTCCCATTAATATTAATTTTTCAGGCAAATTTTTAAAATCCTTGTAATAAACTTGGCTAACTATAATTCCCAATGTGAGTTTCCCACGGTCAATGTGATCAATAAAATAATAAAAAATATACATGGCATATTGAGAATACTGAAAGATAATTTAAATGTGTCCAAAAAAAAAAAAATTAAATAAGGGTTTAAATTCTATCCAGCCACATAAATTTTTTTAACTCTACTGCTGACCCTTCGAAACTTGTGTTTGCTTTTTATTTTATTTTGTCTTCTTCACAAATAACGGGTCCCACCATTTTCTCTGTCCGCAGGAAAATAAACGGTCTCTCATATGGGAGGAGAGGGAAAAATTTAATATGCTTCATTACCACTAAATTTTTTGGTGCTCCATCTTACAACATTAATTTTCTCTTTTCTTTTTTATCCTATTATTTTTCCACTTTTCCTATTTTATCCTCCTATTTACACTAAGGGACCACCTAAAAATAGTGGCACGATTCACTTTAAATTAGCTCGGAAGGAGAGACATAAAACCCTCTAAATAAACATGACGCGTAGCTCTGAAAAAAACAATGTTCAAAAACAAAAATGATTAGAAACAAGCAAAAACAGTAAAAACCAAGCTGCAATGTGGATTTTGAAGATTGAGAACCAACCAATCAGAAACTGAGGTTCCTCCACGTGGCTAGCATTGAATGAGTGCGCCACATCATAGTATAGTGGATAACAAGCAGAGGAGAGGAGTGACATGAAACAAGCAATTTGGAGAGACAATGGCAGCAGCAGCAGCAACATTTTACTGCCTTAGCATCTAACACATTTCATTTTGTGCGCATAAGTGGTGATTGTGCATAGCAAGCCTTCCTCAGATTGCATTAATATGAATATTGATGTGTTGATGTTTCGGGTAAATGAGAAATTGAAGAAATTTGAAACTGGTAAAATGATCAATGAACTTTATGACAGACCATACCAAAATGTCTATGTGAACTTATTTTATTCTATTTCTACAATCAGATTTCCAATTTATTGTTGGCTAACCATGTGTGTCTTAGGCAGTATATTTCTACACAGTTATTGAAATAATGTAGCAAATATTATGTTTATGAATCCATTCAGCTTTTCACTTCTTGGGTAGTTTTGGCGTTGAACATAAAAGGGCTTTGCATATATCTTATATCCTTGTAAAGAACATCCTTAATCAAACATGTCTTAGTTTTCATTTGCATCACTGGCTGAACTGTTTGATCCAAAAGAAGGTGAAATTGACAAAATGTCAGATACCATGCATTGAACTTACTGTCTAGTTCTAGCCGAAACAACTATTCTGTATATGTATGCATACGAAATTTAATCCTAAACCCTCACCTTTTGCCTTGTGACAATTAGAGATGTACTTTTTCATCCAAGGAGACCCCATCACAAATTCGGTTTCCTCAAATTGGGCCACAAGCCATAAATAATAACCCTATTTGTGCCTAATGTGGTGCTGGTGGGTTGGTCCAATTCAACATTATGTGGGATGGTGGTTGGCTGTGAGATGAAATAACGGTGATGGTGTGACTGGTGGGGGTGGTGTATACCAAGGTTCTTTGAGCTAACTTTTTGGGTGGTGTATTCCAAGGTTCTTTTACAATATCTACCTGCTTATAATTCAATCAGTAGGATATTAAAATGCAGAAGAAAATGATAACAGTTATCTTAAATCGCCCTAAAACCACATATGATGAGTATATAACTATATAAACTACATTTGTCTTTTGTTGTGTTGCAACCTTTTTTCTTTGGGTTTTATTAATCTCATGCAATAGGAGAGAGAGACTCTCTTATGTTATAGAGATAATTATATGTGGGGCCCATCCACTTATAGAAAAAGAAAAAAAGATAAAAAATTAACATGAAAATCAATGTATATGTAAGAGAGGAAAACACTCTCCTACAACATAAGAGTATATTTTCCCTTTTTCTTTTTAAACAATGAGTTGAAGTTCAAACCAAACAATTTGTACTAATTCATTTGTATGAAGTTAACAGCACAGAGAGAAGGAAGGAAATTGAGCACAAACAGAGTAGGAATAACATTATGCTTAAAAATCTGGTTGGGTTCTAATCATTATTGAAGCTGATGGCAGATTAGTTTCTTCAATCCAGAATGTATCATTATTAAGAAGAATTTAATAATTGCAAATCGCATCCAAGATAAAGGGCTTGGAGACAAGTATATTCTCCAACTTCAAACTTTTCAAAATTACTACATCTTACGTAGCTCTAGGTTGCCTTATAGCTCTTTTCATTGCGTGGTTAGATTTCTTGCAAGTTGAAAGCAAATTGTATTGTGGAGCAGTTCTTATTATTGTTTTGACCTTGTCAAAGAACCTAGGGATACACCACCCCAAAAGCTAGCTCAAAGGGTGGGAGTGCCCAAGGCCTTATAAACTCCACATTAGTTGCCCATACAACCAATGTGGGACTCTATATATCTCAACACGCCCCCTCACACGAGAGCCAACTGGGCTTGAAGGGTGGACAACATACAAGCCCACCTACACATGTGGAAATTCCACTACCAAGTCATCTCGGCCAAACAAAGGTATGCCTAGGAAGTTTTATGAACCTAATCCTAAAGTAAAGGCTAAATATCCTCTTAGCAACTATGTATTCTCCAAACACCTATCCAAATCATATGCACTATCAGTTAATCAATTATCCAGTGTATCTATTCCAAATAGTGTGCAGGAAGCATTGAATGATCCAAATTGGAAACAAGCTATGAACGTAGAGATGGAAGCACTCCAAAGTAACTCAACTCAGGAATTAACACCTTTACCAAGTGGGAAGAAAACAATAGGATGCAAACGGGTGTTCAATGTGAAATTAAAAGCAGATAGGAGCATAGACCGATACAAAGAAAAACTAGTGGCCAAGGGATACACACAGAAATATGGGGTTGATTACCAAGAGACATTTGCTCCTGTAGCCAAACTCAATACTATAAGGATATTATTTTCTGTAGCAGCTAATAGGGACTGGTCCTTGAAGCAGTTTGATGTGAAAAATGCTTTCTTAAATGGGGATTTGGAGGAAGAGGCTTACATGGATGTGCCGCCAGGAGTGCAGCTAAATAAAGATAATGAGAATCTGGTTTGCAAACTTAGAAAGACATTATATGGGCTCAAACAATCACCTAGAGCATGGTTCGGGCATTTTTCTCTAGCAATGAAGAAATTTGGGTACAAGCGGAGTAACTCTTATCATACTCTGTTTTATAAACATAGAGAACAAAAGACAACCATTCTAATAGTTTATGTGGATGATATGATACTAACAGGAGATGACAAAGATGAGATGAGTTCTCTTGAGCAACATTTGGCAACCGAATTTGAAAAGAAGGATCTAGGAGACTTGAAGTACTTTCTTGGTATAGAAATTGCAAGATCTGAAAAAGGAATTTTTGCATCTCAAAGGAAGTATATTCTGGATCTCTTATCAGAAACTGGAGTGTTGGCTTGCAAACCGGTTGAGAATCCCATTGAAATGAATCACTCACTTGGATTATATCCTAATCAAGTAGAGACAGACATTGGAAGATATCATAGATTAGTGGGAAAGTTAATCTATTTATCACACACTAGGCCAGACATTGCTTATGCAGTTGGGGTGGTAAGCAGGTTCATGCACTCTCCCAGTGAAGATCATATGAAGGCTGTATATAGGATTCTAAGATATCTAAAAGCAACACCCGGAAAAGGCATTTTGTTCTCAAAAACCGGTAAGAAGGGCATTGAAGGATACACAGACTCTTATTGGGCTGTAGATAAAACTACTAGGCAATCTACCTCAGGCTACTTTACACTAGTTGAAGGTAACTTAGTCACATGGAGGAGTAAAAAACAAAAAGTTGTTGCAAGGTCTAGTGCTGAGGCCGAATTTAGAGGTATGGCTCATTGTATTTGTGAACTCTTGTGGATTAAAAATATTCTAGATGATTTGGGTATCAAATATGATCTTCCTAGTCTTTATTGTGATAACAAAGCATCTATTGAAATTGCTCATAATTCAGTCCAACATGATAGAACAAAGCATGTTGAAGTAGATAGACACTTCATAAAAGAAAAACTGGATCAGCAAGTTATTTTCACACCCTTTGTCAGATCAGAAAACTAACTTGCGGATATCTTAACCAAAGGAGTTTCGGGAAAAGAATTAGAGAATACAATTAGCAAGTTAGGCATGTATGACATCCATGCACCAACTTGAGGGGGAGTGTTAGATAAGAAAGTTTAAATTTTGAATTATTGTTGTAAAAGTTAAGTTTGTTTTCTGTTCTGTAAAGTTGATCAGCAAGCTGTTTTGTATATGGTTGTTATAGATTTTTTAGGCATTATTCTTGTAACAAATTGAGGATTACCTGTGTATAAGTTCACCTCAGTTGAAGAGGAAATTATGAATGAAAAGGAGAAATTATACCTGTATTCACTTTTGACAGATATGAACAGCAAACAAACTTTTTATTATTCGATGGTGGAAATTGTGTGATTAGAAATTTTGATTTCTTTTTTTTGGTCAAAATTATTAATGTAACATCCTGAGTTAGTTTGACCTCCTTCATTTGTTAATTAAGAAATAACCCTGAAGGAAATGGATCAACCTATAGGTTGAAGATCACAGTATTCCTGAAATGGGAAAGGGGGATCAGAATAGGATCCATTAAGAATAGCAAAGGTAATAAGCTTGTTTACTGTTTCTGTGGCATGGATCCCATCCCAACTCACATAGTTGTAGGGGTCATCACATGCTGTTGCTGTCACTGTGCTACCATTTATCTCTTTGGTATTGCCGCAGTAAACTTTAGGATCGAAGTTGTAGTCACCCCCTCCATGTCCACAACATGCTTTTGTACCATACTTAAGTCCTGTTCCAAGAAAAAAGAAACAACCAAATCAGAAGCACAATGAAGGCATTCCGGTTATATATTTAAGGTGTGTTGATATAAGTAATTTATAATAGCGAAAAGGGTGTCATAGAGATAAGTGTTTGAACCATGAGATATAGGATGCTGGAAGAGCTCTAACAGAACAGAATAGGTATCCACATAAATGACAGAAGCACCAGAAAGACTTTGTCTGGTTTGTCTCAATGTCTCTTTCAACATGTTGTTATAGTCCACTACAGCATTGTTGTAAGAAATCATGCATCCAAATTCATCAAGGTCTGAACTATCATGAGGAAGCTCTACCAATAATGCCGGGTAGCATCCCACCGGTGCAAGGTTAAGCACAATAAATGTACGTCCACCAAGGTTATATAGCTCCTAGAAATTTCAGTGACCAAAATCCAAATTAATGACATGTTTTTTTGTTTTTGTAATTCTAGGTCTGTGTTGGTGTTGAGTCTCATGGTAATAGTCACATGGTACTCTAACCTTAATGGTAGAAGCAATTTGTGAAACAACTTGAGGGAGGTATTCCTGCACTCCACCTATGCCAATGGCGGCTAAGTTGGAACCAAAATCATTTTGGCCAATGTAGAATGTGTAAAGAGATTTTGCAAATACATCCGGTGAAGGAAGTCTGGTTTCTGAACAACAATCAAAAGAAAACTAGCACGTTATTATTATAGCAATAAAGAAAGATTAAAAAGGGCCGACCCAGTCCAATACCCACTCGTGAGTGTTTGGGGAAGGACATACGAGTCAAGCCTTACCCCCGCTTTTGCAGAGAGGCCGAGTCGAAGCCGGGACCTTGGACATCACGGTAAGCATGCTTACCACTGAGCCAAGCCGTCCCTTCGGCAATGAAGAAAGATTAAAAATAAAAAAAATAAAAAAGTGAGAAGTAAGAAGTTTGTGCATTTTGTACCTAGTTGATCAACTTCAGCAACTTTGGCTTTAAATTGCTTCATTTGGTTGAGCTGAATAGCAAGGGAGAAAGGGCTGATCCCAGTGACAAACAAAGAAGTATTAGGCAGAAGCACAGTGGATGCCAATGTAGCATAGTTGGCACCATGTCTGTAATCAGATCCGATTGATTGCAGATATGGACTCAAAAATGGGAATCCAAGAGCTTGAGCTGCCCAATGAAATGCAATACAACACAACTTGTCTAGTATTAGTACCACTGCTATTGCAATGAATAAGCATATTTCTTCTTCATTCTTCTAATTAATTTAAAAAACAACAAAATTGACTGGTTGCTTGACACATAATAGCTCAAGCATTAAAGTATATCTCTAAATATGAAAGATAAATGACAACACATTAGATATATTGTCAATTTTAACAGTTGATGGAGTTAATGTTTCCTTTCCTGGACCACAAAATAGCAAGTTGAAGTTATCAGTGGGGAGAATAGTGATTCAGCTACTGCCGAAGACGTATCAGAAAGAGTCATTCTCTTTTTGAGTCAGCAAAACAGAATCAAAAAAATGATAAGTCATGCATATTTACACAACTATTTCCTGTTAGGGATCTTGCCTTGTGAGGAAAACTGTCTAAAGAAGAGGTTATAAACATACATAATAAAGGCAAAGTGTTGAGCATTCTCAAAATAAGACGAAAATATAGAACAGATGCAAATAGTCACAGATTAGGAAAATTTTACACAATCTGTTAGATTTCCTGATTTACCAACAGATATTGTGCCAAAAGATCAAGGACCAAGTTCAACAGATATTGTGCCAACAGATATCTTCTCTCTTTCTTTTTCTTTTTCTTTTTCTTTATTTTGTTAAATTCAACTGCTTGCTTAAGGGTTTTGGTCTCTTTGGTGTGAAGTATAAAGCCTGATAGTATAAGTTTATACTATACGTCATGAGTTTTTCAGTTGTTTGGTATGACCATCGTATAGTATAAGCTTATACAGTAGAATCCCTTAATACATCAAAACGATGTATAACTTAATCCGACCTAAGAGGAAGGGATTGGGCCTGATAAGGGATTAATGTATTAAAATCGTTGACCAGTGCAATTTTCAGAAATTAATATATTATTTTAATATTAATATATTAAAAAAAATAAATTTTCAATATATTAAATTTTAAAATATTGATTTTTTTTATTTTTATAAAAATTAATTTATTTTTTGGACACACTGATCAATAGATTTCTATAAAAATTAATATCATATGACATTTTGTGAAGAATTATATAAATTCTTTATTAAAAATATTTATTTTTATCCTATCTACTATTATACGGTGCATTACCAAATATTAAATGATATTATCTTATACAATATCATACCAAACGTTGGATAGTATTAAAATTCAATCAAGCTTTATACTATCATGCTTTATCCTATACCATGCACCAAACATACCCTAAGTGCTTAACTTCTCACAGTGCAGTAAAAATAAGGAAACAAAATCAATAATATCTTAAGTATGATCCATTTATATATCCTTGAGTTTAGAAATGGCTGATTAAATCATATTCACTGCATACTAATTGCATTTATAATAATAAAGGAATCCATATGGCTCTATTGGTGCTGAGATAAAAAGCAAAAAGAAAGAAAATATTATATGATTAAAGGAATCAAGTTCCACTATATACTAACCTCCATTTCAATTATATCTTTCCTTTTTCCTTCAATGTCCACAATCATAAGGAGAGATATTACATAAAAAAACAAAGAAAATAAACAATTTCCCAATAAGGTGCTGAAGTGAAAACATTAGGAAGCCTTAATGGCAAAGATGGTAAGTATTGTTCATTACCAAGAAAATCAATAATGAGTCTCCCATCTGAAGCCCGGCCAGCTGGTTTCTTGAAGTAAGTCATTCCAAAGGGACCATGTTCTGCAGGAAAAGCTGCATAAAAGCCACCAGTATCTGAATTTGAATCCCCAAAGTTGAAGATTGCCTTGAAATCACATTCAGAGTGACTTAAACCGACCAAGCAAGGAAATACAACCATGAAAATGACCAAGAAATTGATGGATTCCATTGAACTCATTTTTAGGAGCTTAAGGGCACCGAGGCAGAAAGACTAATAAGACACGGTGAGCTTTCTTTTTCTTGTTTATTTTCGTAACTGCAGTAACTTTACAATCATGTATGCCAGTATTTACTAATCATTTAACACATGGCAGACAGACCACATGCATATTTTGGGTAGTGTGGGTACCATAGACATAGTTGTAGGTTACGTAAATGTTTTGGATATCTAACTGTTTGAGTGTATATATGCTGGCAAGGTAAAGTTGGGAAAACGACCAAAGTGTGACATTTTTTTGGCAAAAAAATTACTTGAATGCCATATTTTGTAAAAAAAAATTCAAAATGCCACGTCACCTAACTCGCTATAACACCTGGCAAGGTAGGTGTTGACAAATGGCAGAAGTTATGTGGCATCAAACATGCTATGCAGTATAGTATGTTTAGTCAGCTTCTAACACGTGGCAATTCTGACACGTGACAAACGTGCTATGCAGCATAGCATGTTACGTGTGTGTCATAAAATAATTTAAATTATCCACTAGGGCTAGCCTAGTGGTGTGGGTGTGCGTAATAGGGTGTGCGTGAGTGTGTGGTTGTGTGTTCTATTCTCCATGTAACCTACAAAAAAAATTTAAAATTAATATAAAATTAAACTAAAATAATTAACAAGGGCTAAGTTTTTCAACCAATATCAAAAGCGGAACAAGGCGGACTCATTTTTTGGCTGATTGATAGTGGGCATAGGCGGATCAGCGTAAAACCGGAGGGCTAACCCGCCAAACTGACCGGGGGGGGGGGGGAATTTTTCATTGTTTTTGGAAAAAAGTAAATAAAAAAATAAAAAATATTGGCACGTAAAACAATGTGAGTGTAGAGGCTATTCTTATGTTGCATAAGAAATATAAACCCCAATAATCATAATCATCCCAATAAGTGCACCACAACACTCTCACATATCCAAATTAGAGCAACTAATGCGATCGTGTAAGTCTGGCTGGCAGATTTTTAGCCTCAAATAATCGTTAACAAGTTGGCCTCTTATAAACACTACATATTTCAACAACTTTCACCCTGTGTTTTGGTCCATTGCATAATGGGACCCACCTAGCATGTGTGTTGCAAAAATTCTCATATCTTATGTTACATAAGAAGTATAAACCCCATGATTATTAGGAGTAGAAGTGGAGAACAATCAAGGCGACAAGGATCGCAGTGCGGTATATTAAGTCTAAGCCAACAACAAATGGTAATTGATGTCTGTTTAACTTTATGATTATTTATAGTGAAATTGTGTGATAAAGTATCAATTACATATTACAGCAAATGCTAATCATACCAAGTATGGCCAAAGCTCAACTTGTATGCAATATCTTCTTAAATGCAATCATTGGAGTTTCTTTCACGCACCATAATTCAAATTATATTATACAAGCATGAAATAATAGTGATACACATACACCCCCCTCCCGCCAATTATTTATCTAGCATCTTGATTGCTTTGAACTTTGGAATAGTTTAATTTGTTAAATAAGAACAACCCTTTGAAGGTACTGGATCAATGGATAGGTTTGAGATCACATCGTTGCTGAAGGGAGAAAGGGGGATCAAAAAGGGAGCCATTGAGAATGGCAAAGGCAACTATTTTGTTTGCAGCTTCTGTAAAATGAATGCCATCCCAGCTAACATAGTTTTGGGGGTCATCGCAGGCACTTGCAGCCATATTGCCACACATAATTTTAGGGTTGAAGTTGTAGTCACCACCTCCATGCCCACAACATGCTCTGGTCCCATACTTTAGCCCTGCTCCACAAAACAAATTGAAACTAGAAATAAGCACTATACTTGTGTAACTTTGGTTTATAAATATTGAAATAATAATAGCAGCATGTGATATTAGGGTAGTACCATAGCTTTTATGCATAACCACGATCATTTTAGCAATGCTAATATTAAAAGTAAACAAGCCAAGGGAAAAGTTTGTGTACCGTAAGATGTGGGATGGTGGAAGAGTTCGAGCAGAGCAGAGTGAGTGTCCACATAAATCAGTGAAGCGCCTATAAGAATTTTTCTGGTTTGACTCAAAGTTTCCTTCAGCAGATTGTTATAATCATCAACAACATTGTTGTAAGAAACCATGCAGCCAAACCCATCGATATCTGAGCTAACATGAGGAAGCTCCACCAAGAATCCAGGATAGCATCCCACAGGAGCTAGATTGAATACCAAAAATGTACGCCCACCTTGTGCATATATCTCCTACAAATTTCAGTGAGCAAAAAGTTCATAACCAACTGTATTGTATTTGATCAGTTGTATGATCATATAAATCAGAGATATAATATAGATAACAAAGTATTTATCATGATGCATTGCCATACTGTTAAGAGTGTTAGTGTTAGAATAGTGTAGAAGTCCCAATCGTGTATGTCTCTTTGTATTCTTCAATTGGTTTGCTATATAATTTGTTGTAGTAACACAACAAGGATTACTATCAAAAATAAAAAATAAAAATCGTCCCCCACTTTCTCTTACATCTTAGGTACAGAGGTTGGGTCTGTTGCATCATCCACTCTTCAAGCCCAATGGGCTCTCGGGTGAAGGGGCGTGTTGAGATATATAGTCCCACATTGGTTGTATGTGCAACTAATGTGGAGTTTATAAGGCCTTGGGTACTCTCACCCTTTGAGTAGCTTTTGGGGTCTTGTATCCCAAGATTCTTTACAAGTTGTATGATCATATAAATGATATAATATAGATAACAAAGTATTTATCATGATGCATTGCTATACTCATCAACTTTTTTATCTGGGAGAGGGTCAAAGAAATATTATTTTTACGAGGAACACTGATTGATAAAAGCTAATATCTTAGCTCATAGTGAGATAAAATATGATTTGGAATAAGCTGAGGAGAAAAGAGCACTTAGTGATGTAACATATGATTACATGACATGCAGGAACTCTACTCAAACCTTGATAGTGGCATCAATTTGTGAGACGATTTGAGGAAGGTACTCCCTCACTCCAACTATACCATTGGATGCTAATTTGGAAGTGAAATCATTTTGGCCAATATAGAACGTATAAATGGATTTTGCAAATATATCCGGTGAAGGAAGATTCGTTCCTGAGGAGCAACCATAGGATATCCTTCTGTCTGCGTTGTGAGAATGTGAGTATGTGAGTCAATACAACATGCACATATGCTCTTGAGCAAACAATACAAGCAAATACAAGTTTGTGGTAAGAAACTTTGTTGGACCTTGTTCATAAAATTCACCAACTATGGCTTTGAATTGCTTCATTTGCCTGTGCTGAATTTCGAGGGAAAAGGGACTAAGCCCACTAACAAAGAAAGACATGGTGGGCATTAGCACAGTAGAGGCTGAAGTTGCAAAGTTAGCCCCATGTCTAAAGTCAGATCCTATTGATTGCAGATACGGGCTCAGAAATGGTAATCCAAGAGCTTGAGCTGCAAGTACAACAGCAAAGGTAATGCATATTAAATACAGAAAGTTCTAGCCGTGTCCAATCTATGTACTAAAACTATCATTTTTTTATATAAATATTATATAACTCTCTTAATTTGAAAGGGGAAGAATCCGTTTACAAATTTTTACAAATAACACTATACATAGTGTAACCTAGTGTACTTCACAGAGTATGTTGAGATATATAGTACATTGGTTGTATGGGCAACGGAATATGTTGGCACTCCCATATTGAACTAGCTTTTGGGGTTGTATGGACAACTAATCAAACCTCGTGGACACTTTCTCTTGTGGACTCTCTTAGCACAGGTAGGTTGGGCCTGTTGCATCATCCACTCTTCAAGCCCAATGGGCTCTCGTTCGTATGAGGGGGCGTGTTGAGATATATAGTCCCACATTCACATTGGTTGTATGTGCAACTAATGTGGAGTTTATAAGGCCTTGGGCACTGTAACATCCCGGGCGCTGACGAGGGCGGGGAGTGATCGCCGGTGCGAAAGGGCATGGACAAGGAGCGGCTCCTGACAGGCTTCTAGGGACGGGGTACATGAATGAATCGAATCAACACTCAAAAGAGAGGGATTCCAGAGACTGTGCTGATATGGGACAGTACAGTTGGGAATAGCTTATAAGAATTAATTGGTACTACCTATACTAACAAGATGCATCTACTTTTCGGTAGCCCGAAATAGTTAAGCGTGCTTGACTTGGGGAAACTTGGTTGTTTTCCCGGGAAGTGTGCGAGTGAGGACAAAGCACGCTGAAAAGTCTTGTGTTAGTTTGTGGGGACAGTCGTTAATCCTTGCAAGTTGCCAGGCGTTACAGGCACTCCCACCCTTTGAGCTAGCTTTTGGGGTGGTGTATCCCAAGGTTCTTTACGTGGTATCAAAGCCTCGCCATATGTGCAACTAATGTGGAGTTTATAAGGTCGTTCTTTTTGGGTGCATCCCAAGTACATATTACATAGTCTAGTTTGTAAATAAAAAGTTTGTAAATATAACCCTCCCCGAAGTCAAATTTTTTTCCTTTCTTCTCTTTTCCTCCAAAACTCTTAATACAATAGATACTATAAAGGAATCTTAAAGCAAAAGATGACAAAACAAAAATGGAGAAAGATTGGTCCATTACCTAGAAAATCCACAATGAGCCTCCCATCGGATGCACGTCCTACAGGTTTCTTGAAGTAAGTCATTCCAAAGGGACTAACCTGTGCTGGAAAGGCTGCATTAAACCCCCCGGTATCCGAATTTGAATCCCCGAAGTTGAATATTGCATCAAATTCACACGCTGAATTACTTGAACCCACCAATGATGATATCATCACCATGCAAACTACTATGAACTTCCAAACTAGCCATGATACCTCAAGAGTCCTCATTTTGATCGCTCTCAGAGTGCTTACAGAAGCTAATGCCGCACAAGGGTGCTAGAGGAGACCAACATTATATAAACTTCACGTACGTATGTGAAGGTAAATCCATGCATTCAAGCAATTATGCTAATGTTGACTAATTAACAAACACACCCAACATGAGCCACCTACGTTGCACAAAAATGACTTTCAAAATATTGATGATTGTAGAATTAGTACTCATAAATAGTCTTGGTCTAAAAACTCTAGTTCTCACGGAATCTAATTCTGTTAAAAGGAGCATGAGGATAGTGACATTATATAATTATAAACCATAGGGTAGTCTAACTCCTATTTATGTATTGGAAGGTAAGTCATTCGATTATTTATGCTAACGCTCACTAATTAGCAAACACATTTCATTGGCTTTAGATTGTGTAACTTTCGCGTTTGTAACTGCATACCAACATCTTTAACATCACAAGGATCGATAGATTGATATATTAATTAACCTACTTTTCTTATGGGGAAGTGAATGCTCAGTATAATTAATGTGAGTATATGATTACAAAAGGATATTATAGTGTGTGTGTGTGTGTACTTCTTTCTAAACAAAATAATATAAGAATATTATTTTTGGGTTGTTATTTTATTTTGTGATCTTAAAGTAGCATAGTTGCCATGCCAGCCATAGTATGCAAATCTGGAAAAAGGAATTTTTTCTGTTTAAATATAAGGATATTCGGTTCTCCGCAAACTCCAACATAACGTAGCTACATCTGTACAAAATCAGTATCACTTGTTCTTGAAAAATGATAATCATCTTGGTCAAATCTGAAAAATTGCATATCAGTACATAAACATTCAACTGCACAAACATGGTGTCATTAGTTCTCAATATTATAACCATAAAACCTTATTTAATCCTCTAAATAAAAATTCAGAATTGGACTTTTATTCCATTATTTTTTCCTCGATAATTTTTCTTTACTCTTTTGTATCATTAGAAAAGTTTGAACTCTTAGCTAGTTATTTCATAATCAAAGACCATTCAATACGAAAATACATAATGGAATAATAGTGTGAAAAAAAAATCCAATTTTTATTTCCACAATACTTTTTTTTTTTTTTTGTACTTGGTTTGGGTAGTGTGAAATAAGTTGTTAGGTGATGGCGTTATTCTCTAATAATACGCCCCCTCACAAATTTTTTTTGGGCGTGATTCATGGACTTTGCACAAGCTAAAAAAAAAATTATTTACCTTCTGCTTTAATTAATTGGAGTGGTGAAAATCGAACTTATAATTTCATGATCACTATTCAACCCAATAGTTTTACTATTAAGTGATAATTTTTTTAATGATTTATATTTTTATCCATGAGGCAGGATGCTAATATTCGAAAACCCATTAAAGTTCAATAACGGGCCACTTGTGTGAGGCACGTCCAACAGCCAATAATGGACTTTGGCACTCACTGAACTACTGAAGGTTGCTATGTTTTTTAGCCGATGAGTTGTTTGAATTTCGGTGTGCTTTGATGTTTTGTGCTATTCCATCGGACGAGGTGATGATTTGAGTTTCTTTTATAGTGAACATGAACATTGTTCGGAACTGGTTTTACAATTGGGTTGATTATGTGATCTTCCTCTACATAATGTGATCTTCCTCTACATAAATGGTTTATAACTTTTTTGTGTCAGAGCATCTTGTAGTTAGAGCAACTTTAACCCATGGGTTAAGGTGTTAGGTGGGGCCTTTTTAATGATTTATATCATTTTCTAACACACCCTTGACGCAAGAGCCTTTTGGGCTAGAAGCGTGGATATTGCACAGGTCCAATTCTTGGTTTACCTTTTGTGCTTTTTATATAAAGAACCACTTCATCCCAAAACCTTAATGTATTAGGTGGGGCCTTTTTAATGATTTATATTATTCTATAACAACGCTCAAGTCAGATTTGGTTCAAGCAGGTTTTATTATGTAGAAGAAGATATGTACCTTAGATTAACACACATGTATTTATAGTGAAGAGATGACCAGCTTGGGAGATGTCTTTCTTCAGGGTGAAAGGAAAGATTCCTCCTTATTGATTCTTGTGGGAGCTTGATTCTTGTGGGAGGCTTGGAAATAATATTTGCAAAAGTATGCAGAAGGAGTAGCTTGCTGTCATACGGCTTTTAATGGAGTTTTGCTGAGATAGACTTTAGGAGATAAAGAAATGGTAGCAGCCTTTGTTGACTGTCATCTTTCTTAGTGATGAAGGCTTCTAATTTGGACCTTGTCTTTATTATTATTCCAAATCAGAACACCTCATGCGAGATGTGACATCGTGCGCGATTGAGGCCATCGCGCCTCTATCTGGGCCTTGTGGGTTTGGAACTTATTCTATCGATTTTGATCTTCGATGACCTGCTATATTTTATCCAGATCAAAAGATGATGCAAAATTTCAAATTTAAGAGGGTATTTGGTTCGTAATCATGCAATAATATCAATGGTTGTTCATTTTTCCTTGGATAACTTTATCAACTAATTCAGAATTAATACAATTTAAGGGAGTGATTGTTCATAGCTCCTTCAACTCAAAGTGGACTCCCGTGTTTATTTATCGTTGTTAGGAGAAATTATGTACCTCATGAGTCATGACAATGGTATGGTCAAAAAAATTGTAAGAAGCGGCTAACCAAGCAAAATTTACACTAATTTATACGAAGTAACATGATAATGGATCAATTAAAAATGTAGATTTAAAAAAAAAAAATATTTTGTACGTGGAAAATAATAAACTGGAAGACTGCACATGAGAGAGGAAGGATTTATATTATACTGCTTTTCTTTTTGAAATTATATCTTGCATACTAGTCGTCGTATTAAAATATGAATTAGGTTGGATAAGATAGTTAATTTTTGTTGAAGTAGAAAAATCATGACCTCAAACCCTTTGAATATTATATTAAAAATAATAATCAAATAGAAATCAAATTAGTCGCATCAATTTTATATTTTTAAATGATTTTATATTTTGTCTAACATACTCACATAAAAATGAGTGGGTTCAGTTGTGAACAAAAAAAATTGATAGAACCCACTCACTTTTATGTTAGTGTGACAGACTAACAAATAATTTATCTCTGTAGCAAAAACAGAGATACTTTTCCCTTAAAAAATATTCTCTTAATTATTTTAAAATATTATTTAAAACAAAAATTGTTATGACAACATTTTTATTTATTAAAATTTATTATCAAAATCGAATCAACGAAATTTGTTGCACCCCTAATACATTATATATTAATATTATATGCTTGTTAAAAAATGTTTTAAAAAATAAATAATGATCTAAGAATTAAATATACTAATTATGTGTTTATTAAAAAATTGAGAAATAAAAAATTATGAATTTAAACAAGGGATAAATTATATTTAATATTTTTTCTTACTACATCTTATTACTAATTTTGTTATCTTTAGATTAAAATTAAATCAACAATTATAAAATAATTCAAGTGTATTAAGTATAACCTCCCACCTTAGGGTTTTAAAAATTAAAATTAAAATATTATCACTCTGAGAAATAACTTTCCTAAATCACCATTCTTGACTTAGAATAGCATGAGGACTTGCTTTGAAAAGAAAAAACTGAAATTAGCAGATAAACTATATTAAGCACATTGATTTGATTTTTAATCATTTTATGGAAAATAATTGGAATATCTGGGTGAAGGGATAAAGAAAGATTCATAGAAAGCGGCGGGTAGGGATAAGATGGTCAATTTGACGTTGAAATATTGGACAATGGAGGAATAATGAAGGAAAAATATATTTAAAAAGCGTTGGTAGTGGGACTAGAAAAATGAAGATGAGATGAGATCTGAAAATTTTGCTTAAGGTCCACGTCAAATTGGGCCCCACACTGGTTTGCGTATTTAATCCCATGTGCCAAATGGACACGTCATATTGTCGGAAAGATCCAACCACGTCAGAGACCCTATCCCAGTCACGTGTCATCAATAGCTTCAATCTACCGTGAGAACCGCATCACCGTCAATGGCGCTACCTAATCGACGGCCAGCTATCGTCCATGACGCGGGCCCTTGTGTCGATGGCGACACCCCACTAGGCCCAGTCACTCACATGCCTCCTTTTTGTTTGTCAAACTCCAACGCATCCCACGCCTTTCCAATCCCAATTCAGAGATATGCTTCTCTCTCTTTCTCCTCTCTTTTTTTTTCACTTTTTTTTTTTTTGTAACGTCCGTTGTTGAATACGGAAAATATTAACATTACTTATAATATTAAAAATTATTACAATTATATTAGTTTAATTAAAATTAAGGATAATTTTTTTCACAAAATATTAATCATTTACTTTTTAAAACAAAATCATACTTAATATAATCAAAACCATTATTGTAATCCGGAAAAACATTACAATAATCATTTAATTAAGTATAGTGCCCTCAGTTTAGAAAATGATACATTTTTAATTTATAAAAGGAGTTAAGACGATGACGTTCTCACAGGATAAGTGCGCACGATTAATTTCGGTGTTCTAATTGCATTTTGGTATATTTTATTTTTGAGTTTAATATTATTATATATAAAACTATTTCTTATTATATGTGTAAGCTACGTTGTCGGCGGCGGACGGTAACGCCGCTAAACCGCTACTGTAGCGGGTAGCGGCGGTCGGCCGCTACAAATCGTGACGTTACGCGACATTGGCCGTAGCGGAAGATAGCGACGTAGCATAACAACAATACCTCTGCTCGCTACACCCGTAACCCCGCTACACCACTCTTATGTTGGAATTTGATGGAGAATCCGAAAATGATGATGATTTTCTTTATTAGTTCACTTCTTGTACTTGGCTATTTGACAATTTTATTGTTCAGTTGTGTTTAATTTTGTATCCTTCCTTTATGTTCCTTGTATTTGACATTGATTGAGGAATTATGTGTTTGATTTTGTGTGACTTCTTATGTTTGAGCATTAATACTAAAAGCGGTATTGCTTTGTTTCTTGATTGTTAGTATAATATATGTGGAATTAATATTTCACCGTAGCCATAATATCGCTACCCGCTATACCATTTTCGGGTTCGGCCGCTACTAGCCGCTAACTGCTATTGACAACTATGTGTCTAAGACATAATTTTATCTCCTCGAGATAAAAAAATCTTAAACCCTTTAATTTTTACATAACTTATTAGAATTTATGAGTATAATATTATATTATCGAAGAAAAATTTCCTACACACATAATTAATATGTGGGTCCAAACTTTTTTCTTCCTCTTTTATTATTCCATTTACTCTCTCCTTTTTATTATGAGTATAGAAAATTTTCTTACATTATATAATATTATACTCGTTGAAATAAAAAAAATTATAGAAATTTGTCGTGTTATGAAATTTCTAAATCTTTGAGTTAAAATCTTCCGCTTTGAAGCGTATTATATTCGGTCCTTTCTAGATAACTTTAACTTTTTTATAAATAATTTTTTTAATTTATTTATTGGTTCATTAATTATTTAAATAATATAATTTGAGGATTATAAATTTTGTTAAAATAAATTGATGTTATTATTATTATTTTTTTATTTTGTTGATAAGCAAATTGATGTTATTATTAACTATTAGATAAACAACAAAATCTTATTATTTTGACTTACCAATAATTAAAATTGAATCTTTTAGGGATAAGTTATTCTACCTACTCCTATTAAAGAAAGGAATGGAATGGTAGAACGGTGGAAAAGGGTAAGAGAGAGAAAGAGTGTGGAGGAAGTGAGGATAAAGAAATGGGGAAAATGGTTTATTTTATTCGGTAAATATTAACCGTTGGATTAGATTATAATCGAACGGTAATTAGAGGGGTAGGCAAAATGGGAGTAGACAGAATAACCTATCCTTATATATATATATGGGTTTGTTTTTTCTGCGGTTACTGCAGATAACTTATCTGCAGTAAGTCCAATACAACGTTGTTTTAGCGGAAATCATTGTGTTTTTGTAATTTTAATTTATTTCAGGGTTATAATAGTCTTTATATTTATAATTTTTTAAGATTTCAATACTAAAACGACATCGTTTTGGGAATAAATGCAGATATCTTATCTGCAGTAACTGCAGAAATATTTTTTCCTATATATATATAGGGAAAAATGTTTGTCATTTTAAATGACATAACTTTGTGTCATTTTTAATGAAACGACGTCGTTTTGGTGTGTTTTTACATTCTCTCTCCTCCATTTTTTTATTTCTAATTTTATAAATTAGAAAAATGACAAAACCACCAAAATAAAGTAGTTTCATTAAAAATGACACAAAGTTGTGTCATTTAGAATGACAAACACTAAACTCATATATATATATATATATATATATATATATATATATATATAATTTTAATTTAATATTGTCAAAATTTTAATTATAAGTGTTATTACCATTACTCCGAGAATCTCGACCTATAATAAATAACTAAATATTTAAAGAAAAGATGATAGAACTTTTAATCGTATCAATTACACTTAAATGTTAAAATAAGTAATATTTATCCAACTAACTTTCCTAACAAAGTTAATATTGGATACTCAATGTTGCATATTTTAAATTGTGAAAAATAGGATTCACACGATTAAATTTACTCCAACAACAAATGTTACTCTCTCGTTGTCTTTTCTTTGCTTGTGTGTTTGTGTCTATATAGTTTTTCTTAATGTTAAATACTTTTGATGATATCAGCAGTGCTTATTGGCGTATCAATAATTACCGTTCCTTTCTTTAATAAATTTTGTTTACTCTTGTTAAGTTCTAATAAACTAGAGTATATTTCCTGTACACAAAAATATTAGTATGTAGCGATGGATCATCTCATGTGAAAAAAATGATTATATAATTATGTTATTTGGTCACAATCACTTATTTAAAAATTATACACTTTTTATTCTCTTATTTGTTTATTAATGAACGATTATTATCAAATAATATGATATTTTTTCGCCGAAAAGAGATCCACTCCCTGCTATTTACTACAGCGAGCTAATGAGTAAACAAGAGGCAACAAAACCAACAATGCGACACCACGTGGTAATATCTTCCACGCGGGCCACTTTACTATATCCAATTCAGAGAGCCTCGAGACCGTGCTTGGTGGAACAAAAATTTCAATGTACTGGGATAGCCGAATTCGGAGTTCTTTTTTATTAATATATATATATGGGTTTATCTATATATTTATATTTCCACAAAAGTTTCCTACACACACAACATTTTGTGGGGCCCACAGCAAAAAATAAAAATAAAAATTCCGGCACGCAAAATGAATCTCTATAACATAACACAATCACTTTTTTTACAACATAACTCTTATAAAACCATATATATATATATATATATATATATATATATATATATATATATATTTCTTAGGGAAGATTATATTTATAAATTTTTTTTACAAACTCTTACAAATTACACTATATTTTTCCGGGAGAATACAAATTTTTACAAACTACATTATGTTCTCTCGGAAGAATATAGTGTAATTTATAAAAAAATTCTAAAAAATTTGTAAAGGAATCTAGTCCCATATTTCTTTTAATAAAAGAGAGCACGAGTTTTTTAACTTCGGTGCACTGAATTTTTTTTCTGTTGGATGAACTAGGCAACCTCTGTTTTATGGTGGGCCCCTCGTAGGTTCGCAGCCCAGTTAGGTGGGACACGTCAGTGCCTCCAACAACAAAGGTTTTTATTTTCCCCGAACATTTTGCCCTTTATTATGTGGATTTGATTTTCTCATGCTACATGATAATTCAATTTTCATATTGTGATTTAATTAGCGGTGGATCTCATATTTATTAAAAAATGAAAAAGGAAAATTTTGCACGCAAATCAAATGGTCACAAACATGAGAATTCAATTCTCATGTAACATGAATTTTTTTTTTTCCTAATTTATAAAGAAAACCCTTAATTTATAAAGAAAAAATATGACTCATTTTAAAAGATATAAAATTATATTATTTCAAGTGAGTAAAAAAAATATAGATCATATGAAACAAAGTGGACAAAAAAATAAAATGGTGTATCTCATCTCTTTGAGAGAGTAAAATAACATTAATTATATTATTTTAAATGACAAATATTTTTCTCGATTTATAATTGTATAATACAAAACCTTCGTAGTTATATAAATCCTTGAATTGATTTAAAATATTTAATAATATTTATATTAAATTTCGAGCTATGATATTTGCAGTGATTGCGGGTTTAAAAGTAAATCCATTAATCGAAGTAAATAGTTTAATTTGATTGTTTTGATTAAATTGAGTTAAAAATAGTGTAGCTTGATTATTATTGAGTCGGGTTTCAATTGAAACTTGTTGAAACTCACCGGAATCTTTTATTTTTCATTTTTTGATAAAAGAATCTTTTATTTTTCTTTTCATTTAATTCTATTATCGTGATTTTTCAATTTTATTTTATTTTTTATTAAAATGTTCTAAAAATTATTGAGAATATAAATATATGCATAATTTGATTTATTTTTTTTTATATCTTTCTTTTAAATCTTAGTTTAAAATAAAAAAATATAAAACATATTAACTTAATTTAAGAAAAATTTCTCTGCAAATTTTGGAATTTAAATATTGAAATGGCAACTTTTGAGAGAACTTTATCTAAATTAGTATCACAATTATTCTATATAAAAACTTGACTAAATACAAAAAGATTGAAACGATAAAAAAAAATACTCGTAATATATAAATAAAAATAATAATTTACTTATCCCGTGCATTTTTTATATACTATAGAAAAATATAATAAAATATTACAGAAATTAAAATAATTTTTACGAAACACGTAAACGTCTACAGAAATTTTTCATTTGTGTTGTGGTCATAATAACAATAACCGGAAAAAATAACTCTCATGTTGCACGAAAGTAGTTTTCTCCTATAAATGATTATTCGATTTTCATGCAGTATTTTCGTTTCTTTTCTTTTTTTTTAATGGGTCCATCTGGTCTGGATATAAGGTTTTGTCTTATCACATATGAAGCACCGACACTTCAAAAATTCTAACGTGTCGTGTCCGACACTTTCTGACACTCTCTGACTCCCCGACACTCCAACACGCGTTATAGAAATCTAAGAAAATGTTCAAAGGTAATGTTGAGTTTTTAGTTTTAAAGATTCGTTAGAGTACAATTACTATTTTATTGAATTTAATATAAATATTTGAGATATATTAAGTTTTTTTGCAAAATTAAAGAATATTATAAGTTTAGTTTCATTTTTTTGTTAAATTATTGAATATTAAATATAATATATACTATATAAATTAAAATATTAATTAATATCAAAATGTGTCCTAACGTGTTGAAATCTAATACTTTTTTATAATTAACGTGTCAGGATGTCATGTCGTATCGTGCCACGTGTCCCGTGTCGGTATCGGTAAACATTGATCCTGACACGTTAGGACATAAATATAAATTAAATCAATTTTAATTAATTATAATTGAGGGTGAAACATATCTTAACGGAATCTAATCAAGGGGAATCATAATTATACAAATGGAATAATAGTATAAATATAGGAATCGATCCATTTCCGATCTTAATTGATCGATTCCAATAAACGAGGGGATTGATTGTATAACAAATATATGAAAGTAAATATAATATTTTGATTTTCTACAATTAATTTTGAACGCGAATGACACGTTTTCTTTCTCTCGCCCAAAACGATGTAGTTTTTTGGGTGATGGGACAAAACTTTATATCAAGTGACAGGTAAACAATAAACCCTTTTTTCATAGATGTGGCCATGTGGGGTCCACGTAAGATGTGTCTATAGCATGAGACACCTATCTCATATTAAATGAGAAAAACGAAATCTATAATAATTTTACTCATGGGTAAGGGTGTTCATCAACCGATCTAAATCACGGTGACCGAATCAAAAAATTGATAACCAAAAATCAAAAAAATCATAAATTTTAATTGGATTTGATCGGTTTTCAGTTTGATTGGAAAAAACTAAACAATCTAATCCGACCCAATATATTAATACCATTTACTTACACTTTGGCCTATTCCTAAATCATAGCCCAAAAGCAATTTAAAATTTTTTAAACCCACCCAATGACCCATTAAGTGTCACAATATTTTATTTCCACCACGAGTGAAGTACCGAGATAAATACATAATATTGTCAAAAAAATAAGGGAAATTCTTATTACCTGAAGTTGGTAAAGTTGTATTGTTAATGACAGTAAGGACATTGGCACCATGTTATCAAATAGGTTTTTGGTCATATTTTATAAAAATTTATTTTCCCAGCATATTCTTATTAACATGGGTATTTTTTATTTTTTTCTTCCACCAAACATGCAATACTTTTTCTCAAGTTTTCTCCAAAGTTCAGGCGCTCAAGGTAGCAACGTGGCCTACATTTAAATTCGAGATTTATGCCTTAGTAGTTAGTACTTACCTCCTCTTGATATTTTACTTTACTCACAGACAGATTTAAGCATCAAAGTCTTTATCAATGTACATCAGCTTTTACCAATTGAAGTGCGAGGAAAGGAAATTGTCTATGATCGCCAAATTACCTAACGGGAAGACCAAGAGAATCTCAATACTCGTCCGAGGCATGGACCTTTAGGGCAGAACCATATGTTCTCTTTTCAACATGATATTATATAAGGATTTGATTTTTTTCATCCAATATACATAAAAATGAGTAGAATTCATTATAAAAAAAACAAAGAAAAAAATGGGACTTACATAACTTTTTATGTGTTACATGAGATAAATTATCTCATGTATCATGATAAAAATATTTCCCATTATATAATCATACATATTATCAAGGGTCAAGATTATTTTACATTAATGTAAGTTATACTCTGCTTACCAAAAAATGTAAGTTATACTCTTAATCTTATCCGTTGATCTCACATATATCTAATGACTAAATTTTTTTAATAATATAAGTCATTGTATACAAGTAAATCAATAGTAAGTCTTACGCTCAGTGTAAGAATATCATGTCCCTATTATTAATATAAGATTTGAAAACTTGATAAAATTAAAATTATGTAATTATATAAAGAGGAAGGTTATACTTACAGCCTATTTCTATTTACAATTTTTTTAACCATAATCTTAACCGTTGATTTCCGCCAATCAACGGTTATCGTTTATTGTGAATTAATAATTAATTAATAAATTCAATTTATGAAAATAATAAATTGTAAAAGATTGTAAACAAAAAAGGATGTAGATATAACCTTCATTTTATATAAAAAGAAAAAGTGTTCCTTCACCAAAAAAAGGAAAAAGTGTATGTAATTTTAAATGACATAAAATTATGTCAATTTAAGAGAGAGAGATAGACACAATTTTTTATTTAATTTTTTAAATTAAAAAAACACACTTTTTCCTCATAATTTTCATTCCTTGTATGTGTATATATATTTCTCTTAAAATGACAAACTTATATCATTTAAAATGACAAATATTAAATCTTTATATAAAATTAGTAAATGCGCTTAGCTATGGACATGTCCTTTGGCCAAGATACGGTCTAATAGGATAATGGCGTGGCTGATTCTCAACTGTTGGATTAAGAACCAGGGTGACGGTTGGATGACGCATCACCCAGAGAGTGGACCCCACGTTTCGTTTTTGAAAGCGAGACACATGGGAAGAAGTTGGAACTGAGTTGGAATACAAGGTGATTGCTTATTGGTGAGTCAATGGACATATGCGTCAGACATGACGCATAAACGATAATAAAAATAAAATATTTTAGACTATTATTTTGAACGATTTCATAACAATTTAAATTTTATAATATCTTATTTTGGAGTTTGATAATTTATTTATATAATTATACAGCATCACGGATTTCATTTTTAATCGGAGTGTGTAATATTGAAGAAGTACGCTGAGTATCTCTCTCTTATTTCTGTGATGATTGCCCCCTTTTTTTTTTTTTTTTTTAAGAAAGAGCTTAATAGTTCAAAAAATAACTAAATAATAGTAGTAATACTTGTATAGCTACAAATATTAACAAAAAGTAAACAACTAAGCCCAGGAAGAATTTAGATGAATTCCTTATATGCAGAATTCTTACAAGAGTGAATCATATGATTGACGAGTTAATCATCACTGATGATTGTCCTTTACCTTCTCTATTTCAAGATTTTAGCCTAAGATCCACCCCAACCGATAATTGGTCTATTCTTATTGATTTAAGTTTAATTAATTTTTTTTATATATATATAAATGGAGGGCCTAGCCGAGAGAAATTATATTGATGAAATCATATTGATGATTGATGCATGTTCAAAGAGACATGCTCAATCAGCAAATTTGAACAGAAAGAGTTCCAACAAACTAAAATGCTAATAGGGGGAGTGGGGAAATACAATAACTCTTTACCTTTGTGATTAAATCCTAATTTTGCAGATTATGTGCACATTCATTAAATGTGTGTGTGTAAATATAGGATCATAGACTGAAATATCTTCAAATAATTTGATCTATGACCAAATAAAAAGAAAGTTTGATCAATGTCAATAATTACTTGAAAAATAACATTTTTAATAATTTATAAATACATACTCAAATAATAATATCAATATAAGTAAATATTCTTTTTGGTTTAGCAAATAAAAAGGCTATTCGTGGTTTATAAGAAATTAAAAATGAACTCATTTAGTTAAGATTGTGGTCCATCACAAATTCAAAAAAGACCTATATTAATCTCTCAAAAGGACTAAAATGGGTCTATTTTGAATTTCTTAGGGACCATGAATAACATTTTTATTCACTAGAGACTAAAGCAGGTATCGTAAAATTTGTTGAGGATCAAAAAAGATATTTACTCTATAAATATTTTATTTTGAGAATTGGTTAAAATTACATGGTCAAGAGTAATTACTTCAACTAGTGGCTGTTTGGTTGGAGATTGTTTTAGAAATACTAGGAAAATGGATGGGATAAATTTTAACTGAAAATATTTTTGGAAAACTTTTCCCCCATCATTTCAATTTTAATTACAATCCTAAACAAAAATACTATCTGATACATGGTATTTTTATTTTCCAAATTAATCCAATATTCCTGAACAATTTTGGACATATTAAACACATTTTCGTAACTTATCTAAAAAAATTCCTACTATATTTCTAGAATTTTTTTTCCCAATAACAAAAGATCTCCGCTACCAAATATCCCATAAAAATAATTGAAACACTGAACTAGAAAGACGTCAATTTGATTCAAATGACCAATAATTGAGAGGACTCAATACTAAATAGTTTACTTACTAAAATTAAAAAAGATTGACTGTTTATCAAAAATAAAATAAAATAACATTGACTTATTTATTTGTATTTGTTCCGCTCTATTTTTATTTTTAATAACACGTCAACTAACGTACTTCTAATTTTACTCCAAACCATAACCTAGCGATTTGTCTCGGAGAACCCGACCCAATATCTCATACCTGACTGATTTATCAACCCGGGCCCCTAGTTCATTGTCATGTGCATGTAGGGATGTGCATGGGTCGAATCGAACCGGTTTTTTTAAAAAATCGAACCGAATTGGTTTAAATGGTTCGGTGACTGATGGTTATCAACCCGTTATAAAAATTAATTTAGGCCCCTAGTTCATTGTCATGTGCATGGTTCTCGAAATTATATACGTTGGTAAGCACACACCTGTCATCACGTCATACATTGTACTATAAAAATTGCTTGTGTTTAAAAACTAAAAAATTTCATACAATAAAAATAAAATAAAAGTTTTAGAAAGTTATCCAGATATTCAAGTGAATGGAAGTATGCATCCCTCAAAACAAAAACTGCATATGGACAAATCAGCATTTTTACCAAGTATAAGCTACGATTATTCAAACATTGAAATAAACCCAATTGATATTACCGCCTTTAAAATAAGGGATTTGCTAATCTCATGTCACATGATATGGTATTCTCATATGGGTGACACAAATATGTGGGATCCACAATTTAAAAAGAAAAAAAAATTGGCACGAAATTTTATGGATGTATGACATAAGATAGATATTTTTTTTTATTTTTTGAAATACATAAGATAAGTATTTTATGTAATATGAGAATATTATTTCCCTTAAAATAAAACAATAATGTTACTCTATTGATAGTATGCGCATAAAAATGAAAGCAATGTACTAAAATAAAATAAAAAATGAAAGCAATTATCTTGATTTAATTCGAGAGTGAAGATCAATAATGGTTCTCCAATCGTCTAAATATTTAGCTTTTTTAAATGATTCTGACATACTTTTAAAGCATTACATTCAGTTTGTTGAAAACACAATGCTTACATATGCACTATGCAATGTTACATACGCGGCCTTCGGTTGAAAATTAAAAGTTTTGGATCATCGGTGTCAGGGGTGTAATTTTAAAAATAAAGTGCAACTAATAATTGATAAAAAAGATTAAAAGAAAAAAGTTTCGCCTATCTATAATGTATTGTATATCTGTTTAAATTCTACAAAATTGAAAGTTACATTTTTATATCAACATATGCATTAATTTTGTATTTTATTTTCTAAAATGTAGATTTTTGCTTTACTATCCACGTCTAATTTAAAACTTTTGTTAGAATTTCTAAAGTTACATTTTTATATCAACATATTACATTTTTGCTTTATATAATTAAGTTAGAATTTATATTTTTAATTAATACTTTTGTTTTATTAAATTTCTATACTTAAACTATAGTATGAAAACGATATTTTTGTTTTATTCATTTGTCAAGAAAGAGAGGACATATTTCATTTAACTAAAATGCGAATATTAAGTCAATGTCCTGAGTAACCACTAGATATAAGCATTAAAGTTGTTAGCGGCACAAACATGAATCCTAGTATATATATATATATATATATATATATTAATTAAGGATTTTATAAGTGTTATGTTGTAGGAAAAATGATTGTGTTATGTTATAGAGATTCGTTTTACGTGCCAGAGTTTTTTTTTTTTGCTGCGAGCCCCACAAAATGTTGTGAGTGTAAGAAAATTTTTGTGGTCATGTTAAATGATAGATGATAAACTCATTAATTAAATGAGAGTTAGTTATTTTCTAAGGTACATATAAAATAAGGGTTTATCATCTATCATTTAACATGATCACAAAAAATTTCCTACACTCACAACATTTTGTGGGGCCCGCAGCAAAAAAATCTCCGGCACGCAAAATAAATCTCTATAACATAACACAATCACTTTTCCTACGATATAATTCTTATAAAACACATAAACTAAAGCAAATGGTTTATAAAAAAAAAAAATCTAAAGCAAATGTGCCAGGTGAAGATGTGCATATGTGACCGTACTTGTAATTTTTCCCATGAGTTAAAATACATTATTATCTTTCACCAAAATAAAAATAAAAAATACATTATTATTATTATATTCTTTTTTTTTGTCAAATTTTATCCGATGTGGTCAATCAATGGACAGAATAGTTGTAGAATTGAATCAATTGATAATGATTTTTTTAGCCACATGGATTATGGACCTTTCATTAGTTAGCATGTCACAATTATGGAGTAGAATTGTGATGTTTCATTTGTTAAAGGAGTTAGGTAATAATTTTTTTTTGAAGATTATGGCCATTAACCATAAAATGACAGCGTTGCCACCTCTTACGTCTTAACTTTCCCTAGTATCTCGATCTTTTTAAAATTAATTTTAATTTAAATTCTTTTAAGCACGATCATAGGTTAGAGCTAAAAGCCTTCAAAAAGGATAAAGAGAAGAGAAAGATCCTTCGCACACATAAAATATTAGGGTTTATCGTCTATCATCTAACATGACCACAAAAAAGTTCCTACACACACAACATTTTATGGGGCTCGTAGCAAAAAATAATAATTCCGGCACACAAAACAAATTTTTATAACATAATACAATCACTTTTCCTACATATAACTCTTATAACACTCAAATTATGATGCATCAAAAAGCAAAAAGGAGTCAAAATATCAGAAACAGTCCTCAACAAGCGTGGCCGAAGATGGTAAGAGTAAGACTCCATTTTTAAGCGGCTACTCGTGGATTCCAAAGTACATATTCAATTTGGTTTAATTTTATTTTAATATTAATTAATTAACGTTCTTTAATCTCGCCAATTAATTAATTAATTAATTAATCCGAATCTCAAAGGGCACGTAAGGCACATGAAAGGGTTGGCTAGGCTGGACCCCCTAACACAAGGCGCGTAGATGCACTCAGTGATTAACACGTGTACGGTTGTGGTGATGCTGGAATAAACAAATGGCCAGCTCAACAACAACCATCACAACTCACAGCGTATATACGGCGTAGGTATACGAAAACATCCATATACGACACGTGTACGGTGACGTGGACATCGCTTTGGCGCTCCTTCTTTCTTGTTCACCACCACCACCTTCACCAGCACACTCCATCCTTTTGTCTAAGCAAAAAGCTCCTTCCCTCGTTTTTTTAGAGAGAGAAAATGCAGAGGTCGACACTCCCATCTTTTAATTGCTTCTCTAATGCTTAAGTTTTTTTTTTTTTTTTTGGTTTTTCCTTTGGGGATTCTTTTTTTGTCTTTGTTTTGTGACGATAAGAGTTTGGTATCTGTCAGGTATGTGGAATTCTGCTACGTTGTTGGTTGAAAGATTTAATTTTGAATGCTTTTCAGATTTGGGGTATGAGAAAATTGATGCGAAGTGATGGGAGGGTATGTGAGGAACGACTCAAGTGAGTGGATTTGAATTTGAATGTATCTAAGTTTGAAGTTTCATGATTAAGTTCTAGTGAAATCCGTGTAACAAGACTCCTCCTCATGGAAGAACAAATTATATGCTTCAGTTTAGATTTTTGTTCTGTGGATACACACCCAAAAAACTGAAGGATTACGTAAATTTTTTCTGTTCCGTTTTATTTAATTTGTAGCTAACCAGACAAGAGGGTTAGAATTGAGGGTGCTCTGGATCTCATTTTGCATCTGTTAAAAGTTTTAAGTTTGTGTGTTTTCTATGTTGTGTGTTGTTTTTGCTTCGGTAAGCATCTTTCAATTCATTTTGGATGTTTATTTGGCCCTCATGTTATTTTGTAAATTTAGTTTTCCTGTAGTAAGTAGCTGAAGATGGAACAGATCGGGGCTAAAATCTGTAAATCATAATCTATGGAGATTTGGATAGCAAATTCAGGAGTTTCATTAGTCTTCTCACCA
The DNA here is from genome assembly GCA_032173675.1 of Gastrolobium villosum. Lineage (NCBI taxonomy): Eukaryota > Viridiplantae > Streptophyta > Magnoliopsida > Fabales > Fabaceae > Gastrolobium > Gastrolobium villosum. The sequence continues at coordinate 184,866 of JAVKPL010005376.1, read as the reverse complement.
TATTTTTCCTTGAACCATGTGAAAGTGAAAAAATGTTTGGTTTGGAAGGGCATTTTTGTCATTTAGCTCCGGAATGTCTTGTTGGGATAGATTATAGAATGCTCTGTTGTCTTTGTCTTCTTTTTTCTGTCCGGCTTGTGGAGTGGTAAAAAGACAGGATTGACCCTATAACAATCTTTTTTTGATTGAATCTTACGTCTTATAATTTCATTTTGTTTTTGTCCATTATTAATACTGGAGTGTCTTAAACCTTTGCTGAAAGGTATTTGTGAAATCCCATTTTCTCTAAAACAAGGAACCAGAAAAGGTGAACTGGCCCAGTATCTGTAGGCCCCCCTTTTACTTCTGAAACATTTGCTCTTTTTCTGATCAATTATGAAATCATGTTAGCTCTCGAGTGTTACTCTCACATGTGAATGTGAAACTTGGTTCATTTTGTCAACTCCTTTGTGAATTACTGAGTTATGTCAGTATTGTCGTCTTAGGTGGGTGCTAGATTACTGAACCAGATTTCCCACTGCTGTAACATAGTTGCTATCCTTTGATGTTATGATGTATTTCATTCCTGCACCTATGTTTAACGTTTTATTTTTTAAAATTTAATTTATCAAGTAGTAATTTGAAATTTCTGAAATTACCCTTCCCCTTTGCTAGTGTGTTGCCTGTATAAGCTGTCTACAACAGTGAGAAGTTTATGATTCTTTTGATTTTTTTTTTTTTCCTACACTAAAGATCATGTTATGCCGGATATTAAGAATATGTAGTATCACCTGTAGGTTTTGAATGGCATAACTCGTGGTTTATGAATTTTGTCTTGTCTGCCTTGTAACGTTTTCTTGCTGTTAAAGCTGACACAGCTCCTGTTGATGCAGTTGAGTCATTTTTCGAAAAATAGCAAGGATCCTTCTACAATATTTGACTTGGTGTTTTTCTTTTGGTGCTTACTATGGGCAACAGTGAGGAAGAGAAATATACTAAGACTGAAAAGCCTTCTTCACCTGTGACAATGGTATGCTCGTTATAGTGTATCTGGGTGTGGATGCATGTAAAGCTTGAATTCTAATACTTTTGTGCTTACCTTATGAACAGGATCAGGCCAATCAGACTAACCAGACCAATATTCACGTCTATCCTGATTGGGCAGCCATGCAGGTTACTTACCTTTTTCCTTTTAATTCCTATGTTTCTTAATGACTGAAGTATTCATTCTAGTTTCTTGTTAGCTAACTTCAATGTGTATAGATAACTGGTCTCAAATTGTTTCAGTTGTACTATTCTCACGTAGTCAATCACAGCCATTGATTAGGTGAAATCCTACTATAGATAACACCAACTTTATCGGAATCCCTACTAGTTTATTTTCTCTTTTGAAGATTTTTTGGTAATCATCTCACTATTGACAAATCAGAGAATCATTACCTGTGTCATCTTCCTTATTTCTTCCATGCTTCTAAGGCAGCTCTCAGCATCTACGTCAGCTACCTTATACATTTAAAATATGCCATCCATGTATTTCCATTTTACTTTTTTCTTGAAGCAATGACATTATGGAAGCTGTTTGTATTCCCTCTTGTGAATTATTGACCATTCTCTGTATATATAAGTATTAGAGTGCCGTTCCTGTGGTATGTAGTAAAATATAAGAGTGCCTTTCCTGTGACAATGCATTATATTGGGGCATTTCGTTCTGAAATTAACGAAGAAAGTTGTTGTCGTCATCTTTGTCGTCATTAACTCGTATATTTACCCCTAATTTTGTTAAGTAATGTTTATTCATCAAACTGAAGATTATGCAATGGGTTGCACAAAAATTAAACCGGTTCACTAGGTTTTGGTAATCAGTTGGGGTAATTCTCAAAAACTCAGTTCTGGGAAGGTTGTCATCACACCCTTAGAGTATGTAGATGAGATTTGCTTTGGACATTAGCCCTGGATTGTTTTCTCTTTTGAAAATTATCTATTTTGTGGTATGAATTTTAATTCACTTGGGATTTGGTTGACCTAGAAGTTTTTAAGCATAAATGCCCACTCGAAACTGCTTGTGGTGATTTAAAAGTCTCTGCTATATCTTCAGGCATATTATGGGCCAAGAGTTGCCATGCCACCATACTATAACTCAGCTGTGGCTTCTGGTCACGCTCCTCATCCGTACATGTGGGGGCCACCGCAGGTAATAACCCAATGCATCATTTATGATGTTTATCATTACCATTCTTTGTTTTATTGGATGTCTTGGTGTATATCCTAGATGACAGGGATGAGTAACTTGCCAATTTTTTTTTTCTTCCAGCCTATGATGCCTCCTTATGGACCTCCTTATGCTGCAATTTATTCACACGGAGGGGTTTATGCTCACCCTGCCGCTGTTCCAGTTGTAAGCCTATGTTCTTGCAATTTGTTTTTGTGTTTTTTTTTTTTTTTAATATACTTTTATGCTATTTGTACTCATGTTCGTTCCCTGGATCATGAATTGGTTTATTTATAGTGTACTAAAATTGATCAATAAGGATCACAGAGGTTAAAAATATACTGAGATGTGATTTTGTTGTTTCCGTTGGCCCTAGGTAATTTTAGAGTAATTTATACCTGGGTGCATCTCTGCTGTCATTAACCTCTTCATGCTCTGATATCCTTAATGTAACAGACTCGCAATTAATTTATAGTATATAAAATGGGCAATAACTGAGGCTTTTAATCCTTTATTATGTATGCTTGATTGGTTGGAATTTTCCCCCATTATCTTATGAATTATATTTGTAAAATATAGGGGCCACATCCACATAATCAAGGAGTCTCATCTTCACCTGCTGTATGTTTTAATTTCCTCTAAGATCAGTTCCTATTTGAGTCCTTGAATGTTATCAATTTATGATTGATTTGAATTGGTGTAACATTGCAGGCTGGGGGGACTCCTTTAAGCATAGAGACACCACCCAAAACATCTGGAAATACTGATCAGGGTTTAATGAAGAAATTGAAAGGGTTTGATGGACTTGCAATGTCAATAGGCAATGGCCACGCTGAGAGTGCAGAGCATGGGGCTGAAAACAGGCTGTCACAGAGGTTTGTTTTTATATGAATATTGCCAAGAACATAATTTCTTTATATTTCCCTTTCTTATGTTGGGGGTGGTGGAGGGGGGAAAATCTGATACTCTTCAGTGGAATTGAACACGACTTTTTCTTTCTCTGTGTCTGTATAGAAGACTGGTCCATGAGTTGGTTATTGTAATAGGTTCTTGTGCATAACTGAGTAATTTTATGATGATATGAACAGTGTGGATACTGAGGGTTCCAGTGATGGAAGTGATGGCAACACTGCAGGGGTGAGAACTTGCTTGCAATTAGCATTTTTTTTCCTGCACTTTGTTGACCATATGCAATTGTTCCCCTATAGTCTATTTTTCTTTAAAATTGTTGGACAAAATTGAAACATTAAATTATGATATTTGCCCATCTTATGCTCAGGCTAATCAAACCAGAAGGAAAAGAAGCAGTGAGGGAACACCAACCACTGGTATGACTCTGTTCTTCACCAAGTGTCACATCTTGATGAACAATAGAGTTGTCCTGGGATCACAATTATACTTATGTTATCATCACTGCACCCATGGTGTCAACCAGTTTATTGAGTTGGGTCTTGATAAGTTGAATGCTATCCTATTATTTTACACAGTAAGATGAAACTGCCCGAGTTTTTTTAACTTTGTGCAATTAGTTTGAAAAATGCAGTAGACTCTTAAGGTGGGCTTTTACCTTGATTCAAGAGTTGATACATTATAGGTATCGGTGTCCTTGCTTGCAATTACTAATAAAATCTTTTACACCCAAAATGTGTTATTTATCTGCCAGCACCTGAAGCTAAGAGTTAGGGTATCAACATAATCTGTGTTCATGGTTATGCTTTTCCACACTTTTAAGCAGATGGAGAAGGGAAAACTGAGATACAAGGTAGTCCAGTTTCCAAAGAAACTGCAGATTCTAATAAGGTGATGTCAGTTGCCCCTGCCAGTGTTACAGCAAAATTAATTGAACCTGTAGTGTCTTCGGGTATGACCACCTCACTGGAGCTGAGAAATCCTTCCGGTGTTCATTCTAAACCAAATCCGACAGGTGCCCCACAACCTTGTCCAGTAGTGCCTGGAGAAACTTGGTTACAGGTATGGTCGGCATATAAATTCATCCCAGTGGTTCAGATCATATATAGTACATTAGAGATACTTGTGAAACACGTGTAATTTGCTGACACTAAAGTAATTCCTGTTGGTATGTTTGGATTACTTAGAATGACCGCGAGCAGAAACGTGAGAGGAGGAAACAGTCAAATCGAGAATCTGCAAGAAGGTCCAGATTAAGGAAGCAGGTATAAATGTTATTGTAAACCTTTTATTGCTTCTTTAGTTGTCTGTCACAAATCATAAATTGATCTGTTTCTTTTCTTATCACATGTGTGTACATTTGTTGCACGTGCATGCCTGTGCATGCAGACCCCAATAAATACCTAAATTGTTATACTCTATAGGCTTGTGACTAATGCTCCTATTCCCCCTCTTCAGGCTGAGACTGAAGAACTGGCACGAAAAGTTGAATCCTTGAATACTGAGAATGTGTCATTGAAATCAGAACTAGGTCGACTGGCTGAAAGTTCTGAAAAACTGAGGGTGGAAAATTCTACATTAAGGGTAATGCTCACATAAAATCCCTCTGTTTGTATGCCTTTCATGGGGTGTTTCTGTGATGCTGAGTACTTCATTGTTTTTGATTCAGGAAAAACTTAAAAGTGCTAGACTGGGACAAACAGGAGAGAGAATTTTGAACAGCATTGACAGCCTGAGGGCTACACCTGTAAGTACAGAAAATTTACTATCAAGAGTTAATAATTCGGGTTCTAATGATAGAACTGGGGAGGATGAGAATGGATTTTGTGACAACAAACCAAACTCTGGTGCAAAGCTGCGTCAACTACTGGATACAAGTCCCAGAGCTGATGCTGTGGCAGCTGGTTGATACAGAAAACCAGTAATTGTATTGGCTGATCATGTAATTTTGGCATATTACAAGCCCAAAATTACTACTAACAGTTTCAGAGGGATGGATCAGCTGAATTTTAGTATCTAAATCCATCAAAACCATAACTAATTCATTACTTATCAGTTACCTAGGACAAAAACTCTGTATCCTATTAGATTTGACAAAAATGGATGACTACTAAAGTTTGTAAAATGAAGAGAATTAGAGATTTTTGTTTAGAGAGTTGTTGAACCGTTACATAGTTGGGGTGTGTATTAACGATTGGTGTGGACCTTATTATGGTGTCTGATAAAGTTATTCTGACTTCTCTTTGTTTGCTTTGTGTTCTTTCGCTAGTAATTTCTCCTGTTGCGGCTTATGATTTGCAAGTTTTTACCTTTTTAAAGATGGGAATGTCTCTGCATGCATGACGGTGGGCTGATTTTATAACAATGATTTGAAATTTTATTAAATATTTCCACTAGGTATCATATGTAGGAGAAAAAATGGGCTCTATATAATGTTTACAAAAGATGGCCATCTATTAATTATGGGTAAAGTGTGTGTCATTTAAAAGGATATAAAGTTGTGTCATTTTAAGAGAGAAAGAGATAGATAAAGGAGAAGAGAGAGTTGACAAAAAAAATAAAGGTATGAGTTTCACTTCTTTGTGAAAGTGAAAGGATATAAGTTGTGTCATTTAAAAGGATAAACATTTTTTCCATTAATTATTGCTACTAAATGATTGGGCCATGACACAACATTTTAGATTTTCAATATTTTGTAGTTTGATGGCCCTTCTGAGTGTTAAGTTTTTCTAACCGAAGCTCAATACAATGACATTACAAATGTTTCTGTTGATAAAAAATGGTACTTATGTTTTTATAAGATACATGTAACAATGCAGGCATTTTTTTTTCACGCGCTGCTGGCTTCCTACTTTATCCAAGCAGTTAGATTGTGCATCTTACTTTGGCTTCCTTTTTAAAAAAGGCTTCCTTCTATATTAATTTTTTTAAAATATAGTATTGTATTTTAAAAAATATATACATTTTATGTTAAAACGTTAGAGGTTACAAAAAGTAGACTTTTGTTATATATGTTTTTTATAATTTAGTTTGTAATTTTATTATGTATTTTTATAATTTAAAAGAGGTAGCATTTTATTAATCTTTGAAGGTAATACCAAAGTAAACCCAAAAAAAAAAAAAATCATTTTTTGTTCACCTAATATTCTATGTTCGCTTCATTCATGTAAGAAAGTTTATTGGTTTAGAAGAAAAGCGACTAGGAAAGTAATCACGTGTTGCTTAGCTTGATTTCTTAAGTTCCCTGAAATATATAAAATTAGAACTCCGTAGTGCTGTATAAAAACTTGTAAACTTTAACAAACCATGCGCATAATTGTTTTTATTTTTTTTAAACAATAGGTTGCCATTTTTAATAGTAATATTAGATTAGATATCTAAATAATGTTAAGTTCACGTCAGACGTGACAAAATTAATAAAATGAAAATTTAGATACATAAAAAATGAAATAATTTCAATTTTCAATAGATGGTAAAAATTGGGTTTTCTTAATGTGATGTGTGGAAGTTTGTGTTAAGATTTTGTTTCATTATTGATGGTAAAAAAAGGGATTAGATAAGGTTGACATCTATCGGCATTGTTTCAAGATTTTTCGTACCAATATTAGCAATAATAGTGAGTTCAAATCACATGATAGCTGGGGCCTGAGATCCGAATGTTATTTTGAATCCTTGTCTCAGTTTCTTAAATTTTGTTATCTTTTTCATTTTCTCCTGTCCAAGTGTTTCTCATTTGGTACCCATAACACCAATAAACTCAGGTCTACTAATTTTTTTATTTTTTTTAAAGAAAAGAAAAGAAACTCCATTGAACTCATGAAATTTTCAAAGATATATGTCATATGAATGACTTCTTAGGATTACTACTGATGTCAATTGTACAAAGCATGACAAATGTTTTCAAGAATTTCAATGCGAGCAACTTCATTCAACATAACCTAGCTATAATATCAAGCAAATTAAATATCCAAACGGAAATAACATAAATACAACACAATGCTCTGTTAAGTTGTTCTGGGCTTGGCCCTCCACTTTTATCAAAAAAAAAATACAACACAATGCCAGAAGTTCAAGTTAATCACGTTTTACAAGAATTTAGTTTTAGATTAATATATTACGTGTATAACAACGCCTTCCATATTGTACAGTAGCAGAGAAGGAAGTAAACAAAACAGGACCGAGTTTAATTGCAATTTATTAATAGAAGGAACCGTAATTATTGGATTACTAATTACTGGATTACAAAATATCCATTGCTGGGAATTCAAATTTAATCTCCTTCCATATGCAACAGCCAATTCAGGACTCCATTTGGTAGTTTCACAAATAATCTCATTACTCGTACCCCAAAACCGACATAAGTGAGTAGGTAGAGAATACCTAGAGGCACGAGATAATTCTTTCTAAGGAACTCGAATTGGGGGACACTCTTATAAATAGCTTTAACTTTTATGAAAAGTATTCTAAAACACAATTTGATTTGGGATTGGGTTTATGATTTTGGCGCCATTGATCAGTAACAAAATGATGAACGAAGATTAAGCAAAGGCCCGGTCTCGGTCCAACCCTTTAAACCTCTGGTGAACTGTGCAATTGGACCAACCCATGTCATGTCCTTTTTAGCCCAGGCCCATCCATGTTCTAGTTGTAGGGCATCCACCATGTGAATATGATTTCCTTTTCTCATAATTCTTCTTTAATATAAGGGGAATATTTTTCTCATAGAGAAAAATAATCTCCTAGACACATGACACTCCGTAGCACGGATACAGTCATTTTTATTTTTTTTTGAAATTCACGTGTCCGACACGGGCACGTTCCAACACGCTCGGACACGCGGTCAACATTTGGAGACACGCGGTCAACTCCTCGACACATTCCGACACTTTTTTTCGACACGCAGTCAATTTTTTCGGATACCGCTCGGACACTTTTTTTTAATCTTAATTTTGTTTTTTTAACTAAATATAAAAGAAATAATTTATAAATTGATTTTTTTCTGTTATGAAATTTGACATGAAAAATTAACAAAGTACGAAAAATTATTTATATTTATATTTATGTTATGAAATTTAAATATTTGATTAGTTATATGACTTATTATGGACTTTTATATGTATTAAATATAAATTATATTATATACATTAAATTTTTTATTCAATATCAAAACGTGTCCAAATATGACATTTTTTAGAATTAACGTGTTGGCGTGTCGTGTCCCGTGTCTGTGTCCATGCATCATAGCGTACACACATATATGGAAGAGAGAGGAGAGAGAAAATTTAAAGTGGATCTCACATTCAATTTTTATCTAGTGCATGAGATAATTATCTTATGTAAAATGAGATAATTATTTCCTTCATATAAAGATCCCACCTTGGACTTATCTTAAAAAGTTTTATTTTTTATTTTTTTTCCTGTGCTCTCTTTATTAAATATGGCTTATTATATTATAGTTATTTTTTTTTTGAATTACCCGGCCCTAATTACCTCTTTGAGGCGAGTTGGCTCCCCCGGTTTCCCCACACGGCTTCGACTCTTTGGCCGGCTATGGGACTAATCTGGAGTGCGGGGTAAATGATGGCTAAAGGTTCAGCCTCTCCCAGTTAACCAAGGAAAAGTTTGCAAGGAAATTAAAATACCATGAGAATTAATATTACTCTCCGTTGACATATTTAGAGCTTACCTACAAAATTAAAGATGATTAATAACGGGAATGCTGTTATTTAAACCGCATCAAAACTTCAGATTCAATCCATAAGTGCACGAACTTAATGTTTAATAACTAATTAATCTTAGATCTAGACCATGTGCGTTGTATAACCTTATATAATACTCAATCATTAGGTGCCTGTATCGTACAAGTAACAAATAAACTCATTGAATTGGAAATTGTGAAGGTATGTATGCATGCATGCACTTAGATCGATTTCCCAACAAGCCTAGTATGTACATTTTGATACAAAAGATCACAAGATTACAAACGCAAGAAATCACCATTTTTTTTTTCATTCACATTTTTTCCTATCACCGCTACATTCTTCCAAATATAAGGAAAATGCATCATGTTTTCAAAGTGTTTTGAAAAATCTGTGTTAACCCTGATCGGGTAGGATAGGGAGACTCACTCAAAAAACATGATGTTACTATGCACGGTAAAGGTGTACATTGGTTGGGTTGGACTGGATTTTGACTTAAATAAATCAGGTTTGTGTAAAATACTTTAGGTCTGCCTGATTTGTTAGTCTTGTGTAGACCCAAATTATAAATGTGGTCTGATCTATATTTAAAAAATTAATTTTTTGGCCTGTTAGTCTATTTAAGGCTATTAGCCTAATATGCATTCAATAATAATAAAAATAGGGTTTTATGCTTGTCATTTTAAATAACAAAAGTTATGTCATTTTAGGAAAGAAATAGACATAATAAATAGAAATCATAGGGGAGAAAGTGGGTGATTTTTTTATTTAAAATTTAAATAAAAATATTATTTTGTGTCTATCTCTCTCTTAAAATGACATAACTCTATGTCATTTAATATGACAAACACTTTTTCTATAAAAATAATATTACTTTATTATTAAAATCATTAAAGTAATAATTTTATTTAAAATAAATAATGTGATATAGGTAGGCGGTAAGTTTATAGGTTTAATACGTAAAAGAAAATCTATAATCTATTTTTTAAATATTTTTTAAAATTCAAGTCTGTTCTATTTGACTATATGTAATAGGTCGAGTTTGACATAATATAAATTGAGTTAGAAGCGTCTTTAGACCGTCTGACCTATTTACACATAGTAATGAGACAATTTATATGCAGAATTTTCCATGCTATGTAGAGCTGACAATACGGGCTCGGCGGGTCAACCCACCCCACCAACTAAACGGGACGGGGCAGACTGAATTTTTCAACCCATTTCAAAAGCGGGGCGAGACGGGCTCATTTTTTGACGAGTTAATGGCGAGACGGGACGGGCCGCGCCATCCACATTGGCACCTCTGATCCTATGGGCTTTTGGAGCTAAAAAAACTAGCACCACTAAAACTCCCTTGTGCCTTTGTCTTGGCGCATAGTCCACAGCTATGTTTGGCAGACGTAAAAACAACTATTACAGATCGAATCAAAGATAAATATTTAATATAAAGTAACTACTAATATAAAATTTATATAATCTTAGAAAAATACTATTAAAGGTATCCTTATAAAATGTTTTTATTTTTTACTTTTACCAAGGATGAAATAATGTAAAACGGATTAAAAATTAAAACAAAAAGTTTTCGTGATGACACACACAACTTTGAATATTTAGAATAATAGTCAATAAAACGAGTTAATTTTCCGCTTTATGACCGAGTAAATCTGCGGTATCCATGGTTATATGCTCCTTAACCATAAATTATAATCACCGGGTCTTTAGTAAGAAATTTCCAATCAGTGATAATAAAAAATAATTTGTCACAATAAATTTTTCTTTTGTTTTATTTTAGGGATGTGAATGAGTTAGTCGGACTACGAGGGTCTATGGCCTAACCTATATTAGGTCAAGCTTGACCTAACATAAATAGTCAAAAAGAACATGTCCAGACTTTTAAAAAAAGCTATTTAGAAAGCAGGTCATAGATTTTTATTGTACATGTCATGCGTATGAACCTACAGGCCGACCTATATCATATATTTATTATAAATAAAATAAATAGAATTATTATTTTAATAATTTTGAATAATAAAGTAATATTATTTTAGTTATTTTTTAATTACTGAATATTTAATATGCTTAAACAAGCTAACAAATCAAGGTCAAAACTTTTGTTTGAAGTATAGATCATGCTAGATATGTAATATGGGACCTAAACAGGTTAATAGGTCACGTCATGATTTTGTCAAAACCTAACTTAACCTAACTAATCCCTAATTGTCTGTCTCTATCTACAATAAAAATGGCAGTGTTGCACATTAAGGAAAAATATTTTTGGATAAAATGGAAATAAGTTATTTTCAATCAACTTAAAATGATATAATTTTTAGATTAAAAATATATATTTTTATAATTTTAATTTATTTCATAATCATATTATTTTTATCATCATAATTTTTTAATTTAAAATAACGTTATTTTAGACTTTTTGAAAATAATTAATTGGGAAAAATATTTGTCCTTTTGAAGGATATAACTTTGAGTCATTTTAAATCCTAACAGTTGATTTCCGTCAATCAACGGTTATGATTTATTTGGTTTTATTATAAATTATTAATTAATTAATAAATTTGACAAAATAAATCCTAACTATTGATTGACGAAAATCAACTGTCAAAATCTAAAATTACACAAAATTATATCATTCAAAACACAAACCTTTTTCCCAAACTTTATAAACTTTATATCCAATTATCCATAAGTACTTTTACGAGATTATATTAAATAAGAAGACAAATCTTAAAGATAAGCCCGGGATTACATTGACAAATCCATTTTCCACAACTCATTGGAGAAAAAAAAAACCCAATATACACGTATGTCTATAAAATAGTGTGCTGAAGTGATGTGATAGCTGTGTTAACTGTTAAGGATAATAGTTTTGCTTTCATTTTCATTTGCATCTCTGAGATTCTTTCTCTGCCGGGTGTGTGACCGTTGATTCTCTTTCCACCACAGTCCAAACACAAAGGTAGCTTTCACCCTTTATACTCAAACGGTGTATGTTTTACTTATTTAAATTTTTCTTGTTTTCAAAATTCCAATTTGTCCATAAAAAAATGTTCAATTTTTTTGACTGTTTGTACATGTGTGCATATACTTCTCGTATCTCCACGTCCTAGATCTCTGTAGCAGCCAACACACATACAATTTACAAAACTGGTTTCTCTTCCTTATCTTCATCTTATGTTAATTATTTTATCCCATCTTCCCACGATATTGTCACCTACCACTTGCTGTGGCTTTTTCAAATCTTGGGTTGGTTGAAAGTTCTAAACTTTTTTTGATTTATTTGCAAGTTTGGTTTTGAATGAATGCTTCTGAGAAAAGGGTACCTTTCAACTTTACTGCTCTTGTACTTGTTGTTCCTCTTACATCTCTGCATTTTTTTTCTTCCTAATCTGGTTTGTTGCAGTTTTTGAACAGGTATTGCTTCTTGTCATTGGATGTGTGAATTTCTGAACCTATTCAGAGGCCATGCATTATTCTGCCTCCTCCTGCTTCATTTTGCATCCAAGACATGGTGTCAGTTTCAGGATTCTGTTAGAATTCCTGGTGACTGTTAATGTAAGTAAACTTACAAGTGCTATAGGAGTTGCTATGTAGCAGTCTCTTGAGTTCAATGAGATTTCATTTTAGTATTTGAGTTTTATTCCATATGTTGCCTTGCCTTGCCTTTGCTTGAAGAAATTATTATTAGTTTTTGGTTGCATTCTTGAAGAAAATTTCATTACAGTTGTTATATCTCGGTTTTATTTTATTTTTTAAATTTTTTGGATTCTTTCCGAGTTCGTTCAGTATTTAATTGTCTTTTTCTGCTATAAATCTGACAAGTTTCAAGGGACATATTTAGATGTGTGCCAGGTATATTGATATCCGGTTGCCAAATGTTCCAAGTGTAATGTTTCCGATTTTGGTTGTCAGGGCTTTAATGGAATTTTCTCTTACATTCCTAATTCTTATTTTTTGTCTTTTTAAATAGGTTTAGGGTTCCCCAGATCTCAATCATACCAGTGAGGAGAGACTAGGTGAGTTAAATTTGTTGTTTGGATTTTGCTTTTAATCGTCAAGGCTAATTCACTTGTTTGTTAATTGTCACAGTATAGGTGTGGACTGGAGTCCCCTTCAGTACCGAATTCTAGAAGATTATTAGGGTTTGCTCATTAGGTTCTGAACAAATTTGGATGGGGCATTCTGCAGCTGTGTGGGACTATAGAGCAGCAACTGAAATCACAAAGGACTGGAATGGAATTGATCAAATTGTCCTTCGGACTCCACAAGGCACTTCGGCACGGGTGAGAACTAGTTGATTGCGGTATTTGCATTGGTTTTAACATCCGGATGAAGTCGCTGTTTTTCATTTATATCATCCCATGTCAATCCATGATAAGGAAAACTTGGTTCATAATGATCTTTCTAGTTTAATTTGACATTTAGGTACCAGTGGTTTTGGATTTAAATGTCTTCTCTTGAAATTAGGTAAGCTTGTATGGGGCACAGGTCACTTCATGGCGGAATAAGCTGGGGGAAGAACTTCTATTCACAAGTAGCAAGGTATGTCAAAAGTATTATATATTTTTTCAAATGATATGAATTTGTTAGCTGTCAGTGTTGATCAGGAAATTTCATGTCAAAATTTCATAACCATACTTTCAGAAATCAGTTCATTTTGGTCTAAACTGCATCATATTGCAGATAGCATGTGAAGAGCACTGGCTCGGATATGAATCAATTAATTTCTTTTCCCTAGAAATGGAATGGGTTTAGGGGTTGATTAATCATAATCTTCTATGTTGTTCAATCTCTTATCATATTGGAAAAATAAATATAGCAATAGCTGGATATATCTGTGTGAATGGCATTGAACCACTGGAGTTGTATACGGGTTCATTGAAAACTCTAATGGGATATCAAATTTGCTAACTTATGATGTTGATCTAAGGCAATTGCCTTTTTCGTACCTTGGTTCACCGAAGATGATTTTGTAGAAATATGGAATTTGAACCAAATTTACTTTGTAAAGAAGCAAGCGGTCATGGGTTACTCCTTACCCTCTTATTTCCAATTGATTTTAGGCAATTTTCAAGGCCCCAAAATCAATGCGAGGAGGAATTCCTATATGTTTCCCACAGGTATATTTAATGACTATTTAACATGTTAATTCTCAATAAATTTAACATACATAACTCACATTTGTTAAGCTAAATTTGTTTAATAGTTTGGAAACTGTGGATCGCTGGAGCTGCATGGATTTGCAAGAAATAGAATGTGGGCAATTGATGATAATCCTCCTCCTCTGCCTGCAAATGATTCCAGCGGGAAATCCTTTATTGACCTGCTGCTCAGATCATCTGAAGAAGATATGAAAGGCTGGCCACATAGGTATGAACTTGAATGCCATAAAACCATACTCATGAATTATGACTCGCTTAGTCTATTAGCCTGGAGGGTAAGTATCGCAGGGATATTTGCTTTGAGTTGTTGTATTATTCCCCCGCCCCCTTTCTTTGGTAGTTTGAAGCCAATGTATACATTTGATATTTACTTTTCCCTATGTGTTGGAAGTAAATTTCAAGCAGTAGTAAGCTAACAATTGCCTAATTGTATCAGTTTTGAGTTCCGTCTTCGGGTGTCTCTTACGACGGATGGAGACTTGACCTTGACATCACGAGTCAGGAATATCAATGGCAAGCCATTTAGTTTCTCATTCGCATATCACACATACTTGTTGGTTTCTGACATTAGGTATGGGTAATTCTTTCTTATACTTGGAGGATGCAACTTAGGATGATGTCCAACCCTCTTTTTTCTTGTATATTGCAAATTGACTGCTGTAACTCTTAATTAGTTTCTGTAGTGAGAGTTAGTTTAGCATTAACTGTTTCCTTCTCGATGATTTGTTAGAGATAAATATTGGTTTATTGATCTGAAACAAGTATTTTCTGTGTATATACATCAAATGAATTGTTTACTGAAGGCTTTAAATTGTGAGATTTTAACATTTAATTAGTTAGAAACTTCTAAGGACTAATACATGGTCTATTCATTTGAAACTAGCATGGATACTTATACATTAGATGGATTGTTCTCCGAATACTGTTAAGTAGTGGAATTGTGAGATCTACTCAAGTCAGTTATAGTAAAACATGGAAGTCATTGATACATCATAATTAAGTCTGAAGTTTTTACAGACCCTCTTGAGTTTGCAATGCTTTTTGTCTTTTGGGATGATTTTTTTAAATATTTTTATTAATGAGCTCTACATACATAAGCAATATTATATGTATATCGCTAGACTTTACCCTTTTACCCCTCTTTGATAGTTTTAGAATAAGAAATTTTTTAAGATTGGTAATTAGAACTCAACTCACATATGAACAATTTTGTATAGTGAGATAAGGATTGAAGGTCTGGAGACACTTGACTACCTGGACAACCTTTTCCAAAAGGAACGATTTACAGAACAAGGAGATGCGATAACATTTGAATCTGAGGTAAATCCTCTCTGGTTTATATGTATGTTTGCAACATATACATATCTATAGTTGCATGGTGCAAAGTAAGATTTTGCCTTAGGTTGAGGCTGTAAAACTGCATTCCTTCCTAGCCTATGCAAATGTTTTGTGTTAATCACGTATTCAATTTACTAAAGTCTTTAGGTTTTGATATACTGAAGGCTATATGAATAAAGAGGTGTTCAAAATTTATCCTTCCTTCATGGGCAGGTGGATCGAGTTTATCTTAGCTCTCCAAATATAATTGCAGTTCTTGATCATGAGAGGAAGCGGACATTTGTCATAAGGAAGGAAGGTCTCCCTGATATTGGTAAGCTATTGAGTTTGTAAAACCTAAGTGGGGGACAGTTGTGGCTCTATATATCTAGTAAAGCACTGACTCCGACACGGTGTTTTCGATACGTTCCAAATACGTTTTCGATACGACCATTAATTTGCCGATACGATACAATACGTTTCTGATACATTCCCGATACGCGTATAGGATACGTTAGAAAATTTTTTTCGGAGTATCGGTGCTTTATAGCCTGTAATGATACCAGCAACACTAATTTTGTAATTTCCATAATGTTTTTTGACACATTTCTCTTTGACCCATTGTGCAGGGGTGTGGAATCCATGGGAGAAGAAATCAAAGTCGATGGTGGACTTTGGTGATGAGGAGTATAAGCAGATGCTTTGTGTTGATGGGGCAGTAATAGAGAAACCTGTCAACTTGAAGCCTGGAGAGGAATGGACAGGGCGCATTCAGCTCTCGGTTGTGCCATCTAGTTTTTGTAGTGAGCGTTTGGGTCTCGATTAAATTGGTCTTTTGACGAATTGTACAAAATCTTCTTGGTTTATGTTACATTAGCAATTTAGCTTTTTTATTTTTACTTTTTTTGGTGATTGGCAGAAATACTGCTTTTTAGGTTTTCTGTTATCAACTTTGGCTAGAAATAGTGCTTTTAGAAAGAAAAAGAAAGAAGCCTATGTTTTTGTGAGAATTGGCTATCAAATTTAAGTTCTATTTAAAATATTTTGTGGAATTTTGGAGGTAATATTAGCTGTACTGGCATGGCATCTACAAATTCCAAAACTTCACTTTCATGTGTCATGAGCAAGTGGTCAATGTTACTGGATCTGGATGCATTAATTAATTAGTTAGGTTATGGTGTGGATTCTCTTTCCTCATAAAGTGTTAGATTAGAACTTTAGTTGTGTAGGTGCCAAGTTGTTTCCCTGCTTGGTTTTTATAATGTTGTTTGTCGGTAGGGCTATTTTTATTATTTTTTGTAATCGGCAAGGGTAACTTAATTTACACTTTCTTGTTGCTATATGCAAAGACTAGGGTTTAAAAAATTTCTCGTCCTATTATTAGAGCCAGGTTTCGATATTTGGACTTGTGGTCTAGGACCCACCACGCTTTCACTGCGCTATCGTGGGATGAGTTTCTGTAATTCTGTCTGTTCACTTTAGACGTTAAGAGGTTGAACTGGTGAGACTTCCTACGTAGTTTTTTATTTTTTATTTTTGAGGTTTTATGGCACTTTTATTTGTTTATCAGCACTCTTTTGTAATCGTTACATTTTTTTCATATTCCTTATTAGTTCGAACTTCTTTCTAACTTGATTTTTTTAATAATATATATATATATATATATATATATATATATATATATATATAATTTTAGTAATCTATAAAATATTTATTAGTATGACAGTATCATTTTTCAGAAATCTTTATTCGTAAAAGTTTATTCACAAGACGACCATTACTACATTATTTTAAAGCTTATATTTTTCATTACTATTAATTTTAGTATTTCTTTATTACCAACATTAAGCTTAATTTTATTTATAGGGTTCTTCTACTTTTCGGAAAAAATTAAGAAACTTATTCTACATTTTTTAATTACTAACATTTTTCTTAGTAAAAAATAAAATTATGCAACATAATGAAGTTTTCTCGCTTCCATTCTCATATGCTTTTTTTATCAATTACGCTATATCCAAAACAAATCAGGACTGTGTTTTTTGAGTTATCCTGATAAATTAAAATTTTAAATTTTAAAATGTGTTGATACTTTATAATTTATTAGACAATAGATGAGGCAATTGCTTATGTTGTACGTAAAAACACAACGTCTATGTCCGCACACTCAGAAACAACGAAGTAATTTATTTATTTATTTATTCAGATTCAAAATTTCAATTATGAATTATTAACTTTCTTTTAGTGTTAGATTACAAGTTGCAATCTTCGTTTCTTGTTGTAATTTGAGGAGTTTTGGGGTAAACGAAGGACATGTTAAAATAATCCATAAACTTTTTACGTCAGTTGACAAGGTATGTTTTAAACTCGATTGTTCCAGAACATTTGCTTCTATTAGACGGGTCACTGAATCATATTCTACACCACAATAATACAATCATGTTAGTTAAAGGAGAAACGAAACGCCGTATCAAAATCATGATAACAAATTCAACTCCAAAGATTCACGACCTGAGAAGAAATAGAAAGAATTCGGGCTAAGTTTTAAGTTCAAACACTGCTAAAATGAAACAGAACACTGTTTGTAAGGATTCGAAGGCAAAACAAAAACTGATGACAACGACTTTTAAGCACATTTACCTTTACACCTTCACAGTCAGTACTGCTTGCCAAAAATGTTTCTAGGTGAATACCAAAAATAAAAATAAAAATGTTTCTAGGTAAAAACAGTATAATTCTGATCCAAAATGAAAAAAATAAGCATTACTTCTGCTATAAAACTATACACCCCGTCGATACTCAAGTTGCTTTGTATTCTCCAGCAAAATCTGCCAATCAATAATGAAATTGGGGTTTAAGCAATGAAATGATTATAAACCATGTTTTGACTCCTCCAAGTATAATAAAACAAACGAGGACGGGTTCTTACTTCTCGAATATAATTTGCTACTGCTTTGCAGCCTTCAATTGCCAGTTGCATAACATTTTCCAAAATGTCAATTGGTAGTTTAGAATCCATCTACAGCCAGTAACAAAAGAAATGAGTAGTGCAAATAAAATTTGATGTCTTACAGACCAAAAATCAAATAAAAGTTGAATAAAATGAATATAAAATTTTAGGAGCCTCTACTCATCCGAATGCCATCAAATTAAACAAGGATCTTCTCAATTCTAAACAAATAGAGCATGGCAGCTACAGATTTTTTTTATCAGCAATGTAGTGCTATAAAGTTCCCGCTATGCACAGGTATAGGGAGGGCCAGACCTATTCTGTGGGTCTATAGTGAACAGCCTTACCTTGCATGCTATGCACAGGGTCTAGGGAGGGCCAGACCTTTTCTGTGTGTCTATAGTAAACAGCCTTACCTTGCATTTGCAAGAGGCTGATTACATCATTTGAACTTATAACCTCTAGGTCACAAGGCAACAACACCAACTACTCCGCTTCAACATGGCAGCTAGAGTGTGCCAGAGAAAACTTCAAAGAAAGAAATTAGCCAGCCTTTATAATAGTCCATGTATGAAGCAAATACAACTTCAAAAAAAAAAAAAAAAAAAAAACCACTCCCCGTTAAACCCGACTAGCGAGTGTGGGGTGGAGGAAATCCTTGTACGCAGCCTTACCCTTGCATAATTGCAAAGAGTTGTTTCCTGAATTCGAACCCATGACCTTTCAGTCATGAAGGAACAGTTTTACCACTGCTCCGATTCGCCCCCCTTTTCAAATACAACTTCAAAAAATCAATCAAAATTTGGAGAACTAAAAAAAAGATGCAACTATGAAAATAAAAGTTGTTAAACTGGAATGACCAAATCAAGTGTTAATAAGTATATTAAGAAGGCCTCAATAAGGGAAAATTATAAAGTTATACTAGACCAAGCATTAGCTGCTACTAAACAAAAGATTGTCTAAAATTCACCAAAGAGTAAGAGCTCTAGTCACTCTCACTATCACGAACCATGTTCAACAGCAAAATGGAAGTCTAGGAAGGAAAGGAAAGTAAAACAAAAGGTTCAGAAACTTTTAAGTCTAATGATTAGAACAATTTTGGAAGGAGGGAGGGGGACTACAGCTTCAAAACCAACAGGCTTTATGTGATATTGTTAATTTACCAGTGACAGAGAGCAAAAGCAAGAGTTAAAAGAGAGATGGGTCTCAAGTCCTCAACAAAAAAGGCTTAATACCTGGAGTAAAGGACATTAGAAACAGTCACAAACTCACAATTATGCAAGAAGCTGCACACTCCATAACATAGGACTAGAAGGGAGTATGAAAAAAAATCCCTTTTTCCTGAATTAATTTACTTTGTTGATAACAAAAGAAATATGAAGAAAATAATGAGAAAATGAAAATTAACCTGAAGAAGTGTCACTTTATCCAACTTGGGCAGAATTCCCAGAGTTACATCAGGACCTCCAGCACTGTCTTCTACATAGTTCAAGTCTGTCCATATTCATTCAGATTTCAGCAACTTTCAATAATCATGACGACCCATGCACTGCTAAATCAGTTGACTGGAAGAAAAGAAAAGAAGACACAACACCCTTTTTTTACCCAGTTAAAAATTCAAGTAAAACAGACGTATACCAAGCAGAGGGGTGCTATTAAGGTATCCAGCACTACAGGAAGTTACGAGATCACGCATAGGTATCCCAGCATCTGCAAGAGCCAAAGTAGCAGCATTTATGCAAGCCGATCTAGTTCCTGCAAACAGCATGTCAAGAACAAAATTTATATAAAATTACAGAGGCCTGTTTTAATAAATGTCAACAATTAACAGTAGATGGATTATTAAAAGAGCGCAAGAGAGAAAATAAAATGACGATGAGACAAGATGATGATTGGAATATCCCACTATCAGATTTTAAATTACCTCCATCTGCTTGGAGAACTTGTACATAAATATCTATCTGTAAATTAAATAACTAAATCGTTAGAGAGAAAAAATACACAATTTACACTGACAAAAAAGAAGTTCAATAGACTGTGTAATAAAACCTGAGAACGAGGCATTAAATGTGTCAATATGCATGCTTCCATGGTTTGTCGAATAACCAGAGAAATTTCAGTTGATCTCCTGTAGCATGAGAAAACTTGCATCAAATAAAGTAGTAAAAAACAGGAGCTCATCTCATTATCCTGGTGCTAGAGAACATTGCAATAAGAACCAATTAAACACACTAACGAGCATAGAGATGGCTAAGCCATTCAAAATCAAATGCAAAGTGTGGTCAAAGATGGTTCATAAAAGTTATAGCACGAAGAAAAGATTTAAAAAGAAAAAAAGGAGGGAAATAATGGTGCGTGCAGATTTTACTTTTCAATGCTCAAGGATTCATAGCTCATTGCTGAGCATAGAGCAGACATAAAATTTTTGACATGACAAAAGCTTCCTACAAGTCAACATGATGTATGTAATTATGTATTACATTCACTTAGCTTCTCAATCAAAACAGTCACTTTATTTCCCCTAGAATTATGGAAAACCATCCAGAAAAATAGAAACACAGTACACGCCAGAATTCAACATCTATTTCAGACACCTCTTTCGTAGCTTAATTCCTACTTCTGTATAAAGATGAAAAAGTCTTATTCACAGTTACAAGTTGCTATTGAAAGTGATTCTATTATTGCCACGTTCACTCTCAACCAATTCAGTCCATCAATACTATTTTAACAAGTATAAATCTATCAAAACCATGCAAAAAGACTAGGAAGTTAAACAAGTAAAAAAGAAAAACCTGTCCCCCTTTGGTTTCCTAATGCGATCTCCAGTGCTAAAATTAGCCATGCTGTACTCACACCGAACCTACAGACATCCAAAGCAGATATACAGCAATTAAATCTTCAAGAGTAAAATACACTAAAAATACACCCAATGCATTATAACTTAAAAGAAAAAACTTTACCAGAGCCTGGTCATTCATTTGTTGGCTCCTATTTTGTACCTGAATAGCATAGAAGTTATTAAAAAATATCAGCAACACCATCTAAAGCTCAAATGCATCTTCAAAGCTTTTCTAAATATTTAAGCTGATAAAATAAAAAACCCCATATAAAGACATTTCCCTCTTTTCAAAGTACATGGAGAATTATAAACAGTACCTCTCTAGGGCCATAAACAGCAGCAATCACTTTGGTATAACCCATCTCAAAAACGGCAGAACTGTTTTCAAAATGAAAGAGAAATTTATGAACAAATGCTTCGAAAGAAATCACAACTTAAATTTTTTTTAAAACCTAAAAATTAGAAAGTTTGAGTGGCAGGAAAAAAAATAAAAAAGCCCAAAAGCTAAAACTCAAGTACCCATCGGCTTTGGATACAGCACCAATCTCTGCTCGAATTTGTCGCATCTAGGATTGCACAAAGTGGGGAGAAGTTAGTGAGTGTAACAAACAACGCTCCGAAAGAGAAAGAAACACAAAATCAAGTATGAAAATTTTTAAAATAGAATTAAAACGAAATGGAGAAAAAAATAATAGCATTACTTCCATGGGTCGGCGACCATCCGAGCGAAATCCTTCTGGGTTAACGTATTCCATCTTCGGCGTCAAACTCTGGACTCCGGCACCAACAACTCGGAGAATGAGAAAAAACCAGAAAGGTGTTGTTCACAGCGATAGTTTTCTCTTCTCTTTTCCCTCCTCCTCTCCCGTTTACCTCTCAAGCTAATGGGCTTTTGGCTTACAATGGGCCAAATCAATTTTGTGTCAGATTGGATTAGGCCCATTAGCTTTTCTGTGTTTCAAGAACCAATTTGGGCCAATTCACAGATTCATACCCGACCAATTGCAAGAACTAGTGTTGACGCGCGATCAGGGACGGTTCTTCTCTCCAACCGAAGGTGTTTGCAAAAAAAAGCCACTACATTGATTTAGTGATAAGGGATTTCAGTAGTTTTTATTAAGTTGTATATTTAACAAATAAATAATTTTACAGTTATTGCATATAAATTATCTGCATTTACTCTTAAAATGACGTCGTTTTGGTATTGAAATATTAAAAATTTATAACTATAAAGACTATTGTAACCTTGAAATAAATTAAAATTATAAAAACATCTTGATTTCTGTCCCAAAATGACATCGTTTTGGACTCAATGCAGATAATTTATCTGCATTAACTGCAGAAAAAATGAACCCTATATTTAATTCTCATTTGCATATAAAAAAAAGTGTGCGAATTTTTTTAATATATATGATTCTGGATTTTTTTTAATCTCTAAAATAACTGTTAAAAAATTATTTCATAATTTTTCTTTTTTCAAAACACTCTTCCAAAGCCATCTATAATCTCAATTTAAAAGCGGGTTTAACGTTTATAAAAAAAAAAGGGGTTTTACAACTCTCCTGTTTATGCAAAATGTGAGAGTTTGCTGCTGACAGAAAAATATAGCGAGTTCCATTATTTTTTTTAAAAAAACAAAAAAATTACTGATGAGCATGTGGCAGGAGGAAATTACTTGCAATGACAAGAGAAGTGATTCCCTTTTAAAAGCTCACCGATCCAAAGTCTAAAACTTGATTACTCCAAATTGATTTTTATTGACTTTTTGTTTATACACGCATGCTTGGTATCTAGCCCTGTCACAACCAGTTTTTATGACGATTTATATACATTTGTTGTTATGCCTCAGCCTATTACAGAAGTGGATCCAGATCCAATGACTACATATGAGGAGCTAATGGACCTATTACCAAGCCCAAAGGTTAGGATGTCTAAGAGGAGTAAGATAAGGCCTAAATGGCTAAGGGATTATCAGATGTAAAGCACATGGGTAGATGGTTAGTCACTGAGACCGTTAGTAGAGACTTAGTGCTATTGTATCTTTTTGCATTCTGTTATGTGAGTGTGTAATTTGTGGTGTGAGTTGTTTTTCTGTTAGAGGTGAGAGAGTATGGATATAAATGCCTATGTATCTTATCTTGGAGAATAATGAGAAATTTGTATTCCAGAATACTGGACTTGGAGGAATTATCTCCCCTCGAAGAGAGATAACTTTACTTTTACTCTTTCTGAATTGCTACCATAGCTGTATTGCTATCATTTGGTGCTTTCATCGAGCATTTTTTTCTCATTCACCATGACAGGCCCCACCCTTACCGCCGAGACTACCGATTCCACCCTTGCCAAAATATTGCAATCCCAATTAACCATTCAACACGATTTGAAAGCCATTAACCAGCGAGTATCATCGTTGGAAGCTGGAACAATTCCAGGCACTTCTATGAAGGGCTCTACAACCATTCCTCATTCAACTACCGTTGCAACAGAAATTAAAGCTGCGACTATCAAACTTGATGTGCCACGTTTTGATGGCTCTGACCCTCTGGGATGGGTTTTCAAAATAACACAGTTTTTTGATTTCCATGGAACACCAGAAATTCAACGCCCTAGAATTGCATCTTTTTATATGGAAGGCGAAGCATTGAATTGGTACAAGTGGATGTTTGCTAATGGCCAAATTACTTCATGGTCGGCACTGCTTCAGGCGTTGGAGCTCCGTTTTGCCCCATCACAGTATGACGACCCCAAGGGTGATTTAATGAAACTCCTCCAAACTGGATCTGTACGCGAGTATCAGGCTCAATTTGAAAAACTCGCAAACCGCTGTATCGGACTTCCTCCCCCGTATCTCCTTAGTTGCTTCATCTCGGGACTCAAAGCTGACATTCGAAGAGATGTTCAAGCTCTTCAACCAATGTCCTTGGCCCAAGCAATCGGGTTAGCCCGTTTACAGGAGGACAAAATACAGGACCAGAAAACCAGTTTCAGATCGAAACCTTTTTCCTCGTCGTCTTCCTCTGGCGGATTTCACAGGTCTCCGCTTCTCACCGCTTCGGTGGTATCCGGTACAGCCACAGCTCTAACTACTCCATCCAGCTCAGATCCCCGAATAAGCAATGGCTCCAAACCTCAGATTAAACGCTTACTCCCAACAGATCTCCAAGCAAGACGCGACAAGGGATTATGCTATTATTGTGATGATAAATATCATCAAGGTCACAAATGTAAGCGCTCCTTTATGATTTTAATTGTCTCTCCAGATTCTGAGGATTCGACGGACATGCAGCAGTTGTTATTAGAGGAATCCGGTTTGCACCTTTCGCAGGAGTTGGGGTCTGGTCACAAAGTTGAGGAGGACACCGCGCAAATTAGCTTTCACGCTTTTTTGGGCCACAAAGTCCCTCAGACTCTTCGCGTGCTGGGTAAGATTGGTGCAGCCCAATTCTCCGTTCTCATAGATAGTGGGAGTACCTACAATTTTTTGCAACCAAGACTCGCTCGATTTCTGGGCCTCAAAGCACAACCGGCCCAAGGGTTCCAAGTGCTAGTGGGTAACGGTGAGGAGTTACAGTGTGATTCTTGGTGTAGACATGTGGGCTTAACCATTGGAGACCACAATTTGAAGTGGATTTATATTTGCTCCCAATTTCTGGGGCTGATCTATTATTGGGTGTACAATGGCTCAAAACGTTGGGGCCCATACTTACTGATTATGATACACTTACTCATCCGAATGCCATAAAATTAAACAAGGATCTTTTCAATTCTAAACAAACAGAGCATGGCAGCTACAGATTTTTTATCAGCAATATAGTGCTATAAAGTTCCCACTATGCACAGGTATAGGGAGGGTCAGACCTATTCTGTGGGTCTATAGTGAACAGTCTTACCTTGCATGCTATGCACAGGGTCTAGGGAGGGCCAGACCTTTTCTCTGTGTCTATAGTAAACAGCCTTACCTTGCATTTGCAAGAGGCTGATTACATCATTTGAACTTGTAACCTCTAGGTCACAAGGCAACAACACCAACTACTCCGCTTCAACATGGCAGCTAGAGTGTGCTAGAGAAAACTTCAAAGAAAGAAATTAGCCAGCCTTTATAATAGTCCATGTATGAAGCAAATACAACTTCAAAAAATCAGTCAAAATTTGGAGAACTACAAAAAAAAGATGCAACTAAGAAAATAAAAGATGTTAAACTGGAATGACCAAATCAAGATTTAATAAGTATATTAAGCAGGACTCGATAAGGGAAAATTATAAAGTTATACTAGACCAAGCATTAGCTGCTACTAAACAAAAGATTGTCTAAAATTCACCAAAGAGTAAGTAAGGCCTATAGTCACTCTATCACTATCATGAACCATGTTCAAAAGCAAAATGGAAGTCTAGGAAGGAAAGAAAGTAAAACAAAAGGTTCAGAAACTTTTAAGTCTAATGATTAGAACAATTTTGGAAGGAGGGAGGGGGACTACAGCTTCAAAACCAACAGGCTTTATGTGATATTGTTAATTTACCAATGACATAGCAAAAGCAAGAGTTAAAAGAGAGTTGGGCCTCAAGTCCTCAACAAAAAAGGCTTATACCTGGAGTAAAGGACATTAGAAACAGTCACAAACTCACAATTATGCAAGAAGCTGCACACTCCATAACATAGGACTAGAAGGGAGTATGAAAAAACTCCCTTTTTCCTGAATTAATTTACTTTGTTGATAACAAAAGAAATATGAAGAAAATAATGAGAAAATGAAAATTAACCTGAAGAAGTGTCACTTTATCCAACTTGGGCAGAATTCCTAGAGTTACATCAGGACCTCCAGCACTGTCTTCCACATAGTTCAAGTCTGTCCATATTCATTCAGATTTCAGCAACTTTCATTAATCATGACGACCCATGCACTGCTAAATCAGAAGTTGACTGGAAAAAAAAAGACACCACCCTTGTTTTTACCCAGTTAAAAATTCAAGTAAAACAGACGTATACCAAGCAGAGGGGTGCTATTAAGGTATCCAGCACTACAGGAAGTTACAAGATCACGCATAGGTATCCCAGCATCTGCAAGAGCCAAAGTAGCAGCATTTATACAAGCTGATCTAGTTCCTGCAAATGGCATGTCAAGAACAAAATTTATTTAAAATTACAGAGACCTGTTTTAATAATGTCAACAATTAACAATAGATAGATTATCAAAAGAGCACAAGAGAAAATAAAATGACGATGAGACAAGATGATGATTGGAATATCCCATTATCAGATTTTAAATTACCTCCATCTGCTTGGAGAACTTGTACATAAATATCTATCTGTAAATTAAATAACTACATCGTTAGAAAAAAAAAATACACAATTTACACTGATAATAAAAGTTCCAAAGACTGTAATAAAACCTGAGAACGAGGCATTAAATGTGTCAATATGCATGCTTCCATGGTTTGTCGAATAACCAGAGAAATTTCAGTTGATCTCCTGTAGCATGAGGAAACTTGCATCAAATAAAGTAGTAAAAAACAGGAGTTAATCTCATTATCCTAGTGTTAGAGAACATTGCAATAAGAACCAATTAAACACACTAATGAGCATAGAGATGGCTAAGTCATTCAAAATCAAATGCAAAGTGTGGTCCAAGATGATTCATAAAAGATTAAAAAAGAAAAAAGGAGGACAATAATGGTGCTTGCAGATTTTACTTTTCAAAGCTCAAGGATACATAGCTCATTGCTGAGCATAGAGCAGACATAAAACTTTTGACATGACAAAAGCTTTCTACAAGTCAACATGACGCATGTAATTATGTATTACATTCACTTAGCTTCTCAATCAAAACAGTCACTTTATTTCCCCTAGAATTATAGAAAACCATCCAGAAAAATAGAAACATAGTACACACCAGAATTCAACATCTATTTCAGACACCTCTTTCGTAGTTTAATTCCTACTTCTGTATAAGATGAAAAAGTCTTATTCACAGTCACAAGTTATTCTTGAGAGTGATTCCATTATTGCCACGTTCACTCTCAATCATTTCAGTCCATCATTACTATTTGAACAAGTATAAATCTATCAAAACCATGCAAAAAGACTAGGAAGTTAAACAAGTAAATAAGAAAAACCTGTCCCCCTTTGGTTTCCTAATGCGATCTCCAGTGCTAAAATTAGCCATGCTGTACTCACACCGAACCTACAGACATCCAAAGCAGATATACAGCAATTAAATCTTCAAGAGTAAAATACACTAAAAATACACCCAATGCATTATAACTTAATAAAAGAAAAAACTTTACCAGAGCCTGGTCATTCATTTGTTGGCTCCTATTTTGTACCTGCATAGCATAGAAGTTGTTAAAGAATATCAGCAACACCATCTAAAACTCAAATGCATCTTCAAAGCTTTTCTAAATATTTAAGCCGATAAAACCCCCCCATATAAAGACATTTCCCTCTTTTCAAAGTACATGGAGAATTATAAACAGTACCTCTCTAGGGCCATAAACAGCAGCAATCACTTTGGTATAACCCATCTCAAAAACGGCAGAACTGTTTTCAAAATGCAAGTGAAATTTATGAACAAATGCTTCAAAAGAAATCACAACTTAAATTTGTTTTAAAACCTGAAAATTAGAAAGTTTGAGTGGCAGGAAAAAAAAAAAAAGGGGCAAAAGCTAAAACTCAAGTACCCATCGGCTTTGGATACAGCACCAATCTCTGCTCGAATTTGTCGCATCTAGGATTGCACAAAGTGGGGAGAAGATAGTGAGTGTAACAAACAACGCTCGGAAAGTGAAAGAAATATTAAATTATCGCATCTAGGATTGCATATCTGTATTCATTCTTAAAATGACGTCGTTTTCGTATTGAAATATTAAAAAATCATAATTATAAAGATTATTATAATCCCGAAAGATTAAAATTATAAAAATATCTTGATTTTTGCCCCAAAATGATGTCATTTTGGACTCAATACAGATAATTTATCTGCATTAACGGTAGAAAAAACGAACCCTATATTTAATT
The DNA here is from genome assembly GCA_032173675.1 of Gastrolobium villosum. Classification (NCBI taxonomy): domain Eukaryota; kingdom Viridiplantae; phylum Streptophyta; class Magnoliopsida; order Fabales; family Fabaceae; genus Gastrolobium; species Gastrolobium villosum. Next base: position 156,781 of record JAVKPL010005376.1, on the reverse strand, counting down.
GGCATTTGCATATAAAAAAAAAGTGTGCGAAATTTTTTAATATATATATATGATTCTGAATTTTTTTTAATCTCTAAAATAACTGTTAAAAAATTATTTCATAAAAATATTTTTTTTTTCAAAACACTTTTCCAAAACAATCTATAATCTCAATTTAAAAGCGGGTTTTACAACTCTCCTGATTATGCAAAATTAATTTGAGAGTTTGCCACTGATACAAAAATGTAGTGAGCTGCATTATTTTTTAAAAATAAAAATAAAAGCAAATTACTGATGAGCATGTGGCAGGAGGAAATTACTTGCAATGACAACATAAGTGATTCCCTTTTAAAAGCTCACCGGTCCAAAGTCTAAAACTTGATTACTCCAAATTGATTTTTATTGACTTTTTGTTTATACAGCATGCTTGGTATCTAGCCCTGTCACAGCCAGTTTTTATGACTATTTATATACATTTGCCCATTACATTAACTAATCATAAAAAAAAATTATTTTTAAAAAAATTGACATACCACGTGTTGTTAAACTCATGAAGTGTTTTGTATAAAATACTGAATTCATTAAATAATGCATCAACACATATTCTGATGATAATATAAATTTTCTGACACTCATTGGAAAATTCTGGCCTTATTGTAAATTTGTAATACTATTCTCTCCTTTGATTCAATGCGAAGAAAAATAGTTTCTTGATATGTAACGTCATGGTATATTTTGATTGTTTTATTAGATTACTTAATTTTTTTCATTACAATTTGCGAGGGTATTGGGATTTTTTACTTTTTACTTTTTACTTTTTTGTGCCTATCTTATTCAAGACATGAAATCTAGGTTGAAAGACTGGAAGGATGACAACGAAAGGAATGAAAATAAAATAATAATAATAACAATAAGATGACAAAACTTGTAGACGTGTGTTTGAAAATAGGTGTGTATGCAGGTAAATTTGGATTGGGTTTTCCGAAGAATCAGAACCAATCAAAATTAATTAGTTCAGCTTTTCCAAAAACAAAATTTCCCTTTTGGTCAAATCTAGTGGCTGGTTTGATTTGGAATTATCGGTTTTTTTTACAAAAATAATTGCCAAATTTAAGTAATAGATATTTTATCGCAAAGACATTCTTAAGTATAGGAGTAAGAATATTCTAACTACCAAAAATTTTTATTACTAATTTACTATCCATCACATCATCATTTGATCAAAGAAAGAGAATGTTAAAAAGTGTTTGAAGAGAGAGAAAATGTTAATCTATTGGTGATTAAATAGGTAGTAAGTTGATAGTGGAAAATTTTGATAGTAAAAATATCCCTCCTTTAAGTATAGATAGGATATAGTATAATTTATAAGTTTATATAAAAAAAAGTTTATCAATAAAAGTATATAACCCTCCATAGGAGGGAGGGGGGACTTAGTTTTCACCCACTATAATTTTATAATTTATTATTTGTCCCTCTATGATTTTAAAATTATCACATAGATTTATTGTGCTAAAATAGTTTATCATTTAATACCCCTATGACCATTTCCCCTATGACCATTTGTGATTTAAAAATAAATTTTTTAAAAAATAATAATTTATAATAAATTTTCTCTCTTTTTTATTTTATATACTCATGTAATGCATTTAGGGTTTGAAAAATATTTCAAGTTATTTATTCTAAAAATAATTTATAAATTATCTTATCTTTTTTATTTTAAAAACATATTTGAAATTAAAAAATATTATTTAAAATAAATTAAATATGTATTATCAAAATAAAATATTTGCTTTCTTTAAATAATTTCATAACGATATTAGGTAAAAAAAATAGGTAAAATAAAACATTATTTTATTTGAATTTATTTTCTTGATTAAAATAAATTAATTTTTATATTTTATTTCTTAAACCCAAAATACATTAGGTGGGGATTTAAAATAAAAAAGAGGAAAATTATTTAAATTTTTATTTTTAAATTTTTTTATTTTTTAATCACAAGGTACCTAAATAAAATTTTGAAATCACAACGGGATTAAATGATGAATTATTTAAACGCACTAAGTATAAGTGATATATTTAAAATCACAAAAAATCAAATAATAAATCACAAAACTACAATAATCGAAAATGAAGTTTTTATTTTATTTTATATAGCAACCCTAATTAATTTATTTTCCAATAGTAAATGGAATGTAATAGTACAAAACTACAAACAGGGAGAGTGAACAGCTGGTGGTTGTCGTCGCAAGGTGGCCAACCGTGGCAAATCTCGTCCCGCGAGGAATGAACGGACAAACACTGCCAGAAACGAACGCTGCGGTGCTAATGCCGTTTGGAACAAAGAGAGTTTGCAACTGAGACGAAAGACGAGGTTGAATTTGGTGAAGAAGGGAGAATGAAGAATTGAATTAGGGCTTTTTTCCCTTTCCGTCAAGACGCGACACTTTGAGGCGAGTCATCATCACTCATCACCTTCCAAATCCAAATCTAAGAATCAGTCCCTTCCTTCCCACTCAAAGGCCAAAACATCATTTTCTTGTCCCCACAAATAGGCTTCGTGGAGGGAATCACATTATTTTCATTCCCATCCATCGTTAAACTCATTTAACAAGTGTAACAATCGAGGGGCTTGTTCTATTTTATTTCATTTATTGCCTTTTAAGTAGTTTATTTACAAGACACTTTTTTTTCTTCATTATTTTAAAACTCTCAAATCTACTTTAGAAAGTTAAGGAAAGAAATTCCTTATACATTTATAGTTTGCAAATCATGATTTTGTTATGATTTTTTTAATAATTGTGGATCAATGGTAGTTTTTTTTTTCCAGTAAAAATGGATTAAGTCATTATCCATATGGGATTAAAAAATGATTATTTTTTAACCGAAAAAAATAAAAAGTGATAATTTTGTTTAAGTTTAAATATATGTAACAATAACCTTCCAATTGTACTTAGTTCACAACTGAATTTCTAAGAATTTAACTGAATGAGTAATTCAAATCTTATTTCAAATAAATTTTTGAAATTTTTTTGACACCGGAGCACGTGCAACTTTACCAAATCCTCCCTGTCCTAAACTAAATTAACTAATTTGCTGTCGCAACTCACTCGCAATGGCAAATTGTATCGAATCACAACAATAAATAGACGATTTTATAAGAGTTATGTGATAGAAAAAATAATTGTGTAATGTTATAGAGATTTATTTTGCGTACGTTAATTTCTTTTTTTTTTCTTTAAAAAATATGAATCCCACAAAATACTATGTAGAAAATTTTATTGTGTCATATTAAATTACAAATGTAAACCCATAAATAATAATTGGGTTGTAAGATATGGCTTGTGATGAAGTTAGTGTTGCGGAATGACTTGTATGAGGTTCCCGCCATGTCACCAAACAAAAAGCGGCGCGTGAATCTCTGCGCTGCTCATTTCCTGCCTCTTATTACTCCCACTCCATAATATTACTCTTCCACGTACTTTCCTCTCTTTCCTTCTTTCTTTCTTTCTTTTGTTGTTGTCGCTTTTCTCTCTCTTTGGCGCACACAAAACATCTCAACAATTTTGTCCTCTTCTTCCTCCTCCTCTCGTGACCAGAGACTACTCTGTATTCCATTCTCGTCTCTTATCCCTCAATCAACTTTCTTTCTCTTTCTCTTTCTCTTCCTTTAGATCTAGCCCCTTCCATTCTCACTTCCCTGCATTTTCATTTTTCATCCTCCACAATTTCAAGCCCACCTTTCCATTTTCCCACCCTTTTCGCCATCAATCCATCATCATTCATATCCTGAAACCCCATTTCCCCAATCTGAACATTTAGATGAATTCACATGATTGATCTCATTCTTCAATCATTCATAACCCATTATCCGATTAAAGTTTTGATTTTTCCAATGAATTCTGCAAAGGGTCATTAACCAAAAACCAAAATTACATCAATACACAAAAAAAAATAAAAAAAAATCACCATGGAATCAGCACCACAACCACAACCAATATTACAGAAACCACCGGGTTACAGAGACCCCAACACCCAACCGGCGGTGGCGAGACCCCTGCCGCCGCGAAAACTGGTCCTGCCACCTGCCTTCCAGCCGAAACCGAAGCGGCGGGGCTGTTGCCGGATATGCTGCTGCACCTGCTGCATTATCATCCTCGTCCTGATCTTCGCCTCCGTCATCGCCGCCGGCCTCATCTACGTCTTATACGACCCCTCCGTGCCGGAGTTCCACCTGACGTCGTTCCGGGTTCCAAAGCTGAACATCACCGAGAAGGGCGACGGTGCCTACCTGGACGCGGACACGGCGACGAGGGTGGAAGTTAAGAACCGCAACAGCAAGATTGTGTGGCAATTCGAGCAGACAAGGTTACAGATTTCGGCGGATAACGGTGACCTGAATCTGGGGTCCACCAAGGTTGCTGGTTTCACGGTGAAGGAGAAGAGAATGTCGGAGTTGAAGGGCGAGACAAGCGTGAGAGGGGAGGCTTTGGATGCGAAGCAAAAGAGGAAGCTTAAAAGTATGATTGAGAGCAAAGCGTTGATTCCAACTGTGGAAGTTGAAACCAGAACGGGTTTTACCATGCAGGGTTGGAAATCAGGGACTCTTGGGATCTCTGTTGTTTGTGGTGATGTCACCATGAGACAACTTGAAAATGGTGACATGCCTAGATGCTCCGTCACTGTCCTCAAATGGTAACGCTTGCCCTCTATCACTTCTATTAATTCTGTTAGTTTAACGTTAATGGTTTAGAATCTAGAGTTTTAGATTGGCATAGGATTATGGATCACAACCTTTTCATGTGCTAATTGTTAATGTTAGTGTTGGTGCCGTGACATTACATGACCTAATTAGCTTTTATCAAAAAATGTATTCATGGCTTTCTGTCTAGTTATGTTCAAAACTTCAACGCAAAACAGGACTAATTAGGTGAATCTTATAACAGTGAATATACTTTTTGGTCATCAATAAACTTCACGATACCCACTTAAGTTCCTAGCAAATAAAAAGATCCGTGGTCTTAAGAAATTCAAAATGGACTCATTTACTTGAAATCATAGTCCTCACAAATTTAAAAAAGATCCATATTAATCCCTAAAAGAACTAAAATGGATCTATTTTAAATTTCTTAGGGATCACGATGGATTTTTTATTTGCTAGGAACTAAGGTGGATATCGTAAAATTTGCTGAGGACCAAAAAGTATATTTACTCATGTCATAAAGCTGTGCTGTTATTCTGACCCCGCAAAAAATGTGTAATGTTTTTATATAATTAAATTAATGACCCGCTAACTTTTCTCTTGCACTGGGGTTCTGACATATATTTTCAAATTTCATTTGTTTTTGATTGGCAATATGGGATTTAATGTTAACATTGGTCTTAGATGAACTCATATATATGTTTATTAGGGAGAGTTATATTGACAAATTTTTTGTTTACAAACTATACTATATGTTCTTCCGGGATAGTATATAGTGTAATTTGCAAAAATTTATAAAAAAAGGTTTGTAAGCGGATATTTCCTCATATTTATTTCTATTTCTTCGAGGGGGAGGGAGAATGAGTATTTTAGCCACTAACGATTGACTTTTCTAATTGAAGTTGTTGCTTTGCTTTTGATTGACCACAGGATCAAAATACGGTGAGATGGGGATGGGTTCTATATATAGCGGATTGCTATCCATCGCGCAATTAAGAGGTGAAGTTTTTGTTACCAGATTCTAAATTATTTTTATATACTTCTTTTTTCTCTTTAAAAAAGTTAAAGAAGAGTGCAATGTGTAAAAAAAATAAAAAAAAAGTATATAAATATTCTTTGCTTAGGAAAAGAAAAGGGTCTCTCGTCCACAGCAGTTCAACATGCTGATCGATTCTCCCAAATGTGTAGTTGGATGCACATAAGTCCATACATGATGTTGTATTTATCAAAGTATTTATATTTAATTTAGTTGTTGATAGGAACCCTCAATCAAACACTAGAGAATTTTTTCTATTTCTTCCCTTCTCAATAAAAGAGTCACAATGTGGTGGGGCACCTTGGATTGATCAAGGAGCTCAGTTATTTTTTTGTTCCCCATTATTGATTATCTATGGGGTGATTAAAAAAATCAGTAATCCAATGAGGAATCAAATAGGTTGTGGTAGCTTTTTAAGGTGTAATGTATCATTCTCTTTGGTGAAATGTGGTAGAAAGAGAACTTGAGGGCCAAGGCTACCTTGTGAAAGAAACGGTTAGCGGTGAGCAAGAGAGGGATATTGGATCTGCTTGTTGTATGACATACCTTGACAGATATGTTGTCTGTGATTGTTTTATTGTAAAGTAACAGTGCATTTTTTTTCCCCTTGCCATGGATCAAAAGCATTCTGCGAGCATATAATGTATGATAGGCACAATGCTATACATTCACTATAATAAAATAATGGAAAACATTTTCTGATGTTACACGAGAATTTTAGTGACCCTTTGATTTGCGTGTAAATCTTTTTTTCTTTCTTTCTTTTAATAAATATGAGGCACACCACTAGTTGAGTCACAACATGATAATTGAATTCTCATGTAACATGAGAAAATTAAATCTCATAAAACAAATCTTCCTAGTTCCTGTTTCGCTTCACCTTTAGTTTGGGATGGAGCTTCGAAGCAAGGGTCTAAAAAAAAACAATTTATATAATTCTTAACATTTGAGTTGAAATAACTCATATAAGCATGACTTCAATGTCAGTATTTCATTAGACCATAATTGATTTTAATATAATGTGAAAGCTGTTTTAGACCGGCCACATAGGTTTAAGTCAATTGAGGTGACCTTATGCCCATTTAAAATCCCTAAATTCTCAAAAAAAAAATAAGTATTATCTCATCATATTAAATTTAACTTCACTATACACGCATCTCATGCATCAGATGAAGAAGATGTTTGTCTCACACTTAGTACAGCTCACAAAGGCATAAATAGTTAGGGTTGTCTCTCTCTTGTTATTAAAGAATCTTTTTCACCTAGAAATTAAGAGATCTATTAATCTCATGTTGCATGAGATAATGCAACATAGATGAGATAGTGGGGTCCACTACTTAAAAAAAAATAGTGGACCTCACTACATGAGATAATCTTTTCCCATAAATCAATGGCCTATTTGATGCACTGTATAATAAAATACATGATAATATAAAATTTGGTAGTATAAGGACTTATAATGTAAGACCTAATAATATAAGATTTGATTAAATTTTAATATTATCCAGGATTTAACATGATATTGTATAAGATAATACTATTCATTGTTTAGTAATGCTCTATATAGTATTAGATAGGATAAAAAAAAATATTTTTGGCAAAAAATATCCTTTAATAAAGAATTTATATAATATTATCAGACTTTATATATCATACCAAACAGATCTTGAGAGTTTAAATTTTCTTATGGAGTAGGAGAAAATTTTCTTATATTATAAACACATTTTGCGTGGGGATCACATATATTAAAAAAAAAATACTGCACAAAAATTGAATAATCATTGATAAGAGAAAATGATTCTTCTACAAAATAAGAAAATATTTTCCCATCAATTAAATACCTGCATTATTATTGAATAGACACATTTTATGGGTCATTCTCCTAGCTATTACACTATTGGACTTCACCCAGAAAGTCATTGTGCCTTACATTTTTTCCTTGATTTTCTGCCCATGCCTCATAAGTCATGCCCACTCACTTCTCCAATCGAGTTTGGGTCTACCTATTTATCTCACTAAATCACTATTATTGAAAAATATATTTCTTATGCTGCACATATAATTGTCTCATATAATTCAAAAAAATGGATGAAGTTCACTTGTTTCATTTTTTTTTTTTTGTTACATGAGACAACAACAAAAAAATAAATTAAACTCACTTATTTTATTTCTCTCTCTTTTTTTTAAGGGAAAAATATTTATCCTTTTAAAGGATACAAACTTATATCATTTTAGATTCTAAACGTTGATTTCCGTCCATCAATGGTTATAATCTATTAGATCAAACTTAATGGGCCAAATTTATTATTAATTAATTAATAATTTCGATTCAATAAATTATAACCGTTGATGGACGGAGATCAACGATTAGGATCTAAAATGATATTAACTTGTATCCTTTAAAATGACAAATGTTATTCCTTTTTCTAATGGCTTTCATCTTTTTTTTATATGTTACATGAGATAATATAACATAAAAAAGGGGAATATTACTCTCATGTTGCATGAGAGTAGTTCTCTCGTGCTATAGAGAGAACTTAAGTGAGGTCCACCATTAAAAAGCAAAAAAAAAAGTGCTATTTTTGAAGTTAGAGAAAATGAGATAACTATTTCATGTAAAATGAGAGTATTATTTCCCTACCGCAAGGCAAATTTATTTATGCAAATAATTAACATGTTGACTCATTTGTTATACCGATTCCCATCCCCCTTTGTACATGAATGGTCAAAAAGTCGGTGCATTTTTACATTCACGCAACTTGTGTTTCCCGAAATAAGTTGTTTTGTTCTTCTTATTTACTTAAATCTCTAAATATTCTGAAAATTAAACATTCAATTGCTAAATTATTGACTTTGCCCTTTTTGGATATAAATGGAGTGAATGAACAATCATTGGTTGGGATAGCGATATGGAGCTTCAACCACATGATGACATGAATACCAAGAGAAAAATTGGCGGTTGTTTGAGCATATCAGTCTATCAGATTCCAAATATAAATAAATAAATAATTCACGGAAATGACTTGAAGCAAAAGTAGAATCGGCCATACATCTATCCCCTAGCACCGACATCGACACGAGACACGATACGACACGACACTCCGATACGTTAATTCTAAAAAATGTTAGATTTTGACACGTTAGGACACGTCTCGATATTAAATATTATTTTTAATTTATATAATATATATTATATTTAATACTCAATAATTTAAAAAAAATGAAGTTATACTTATAACACCCATCAATTTTGCAAAGAAACATAAGATATCTCAAATATTTGTATTAAACGCAATAAAATGGTAATAGGAATCCAACGAATCTAATAATTTGAACTAAAAACGCAATGTAACACAATTTTTGAACATTTTTTGAATCTCTACAACACGTGTTGGAGTGTCGGGAAGTGTCGGAGTGTCGGAGAATGTCGGGAAGTATCGGACACGACACGTTAGCGTTTTTGAAGTGTCGGTACTTCATAGTCTATCCCCACAATTGTTTTCTATTAATATGCTTACGTGATGTGCTAAATTTCAATCCTCCATTCATAAATTAACAATCATAATTTTTTTTTTTTGAAAAAAAAAGTACAAACCTTACCAACTATATTATGAATTCCAGAAATAAATTTAGGTAGTAATGTAATCCCAAAAGATTATAGTGTAATTTATAAGAATTAAAATTTATAAATATAACATATCCCTAATTTTAATCATAAAATTTGTACAAAATAAAACGAAAATAATCATTTTAAATACAGTTCATTGATCTATTAACTGACAGTCAAAACTTAATACATAATATGATCATAATAAAAGGATTCATGAGAAAATTTATCCCTGTAATAATCATATTTGTAAGGGTTTGATATTTTTATTTTTCCGACACAAATTTTTTTTCTGTCATATCCATATAAAAGTGAAGGGATTTCATTAAATTTTTCTTTCTCTCCCTTCTATAATTGGACTCGCTCAATTTCATAGGAGTGTGATAGAGGAAAAATGTCTACATCAAAAATAAAAATATTTTCCCTGTTTGTAATTAGATGATTGATTGGTGAATTAGTTGGCTTTGCATGCTATTCATCGTTGTTGATGGATATTTTTTTATACCGACCCTAATTATTTCCTTGAGGCGAGTTGATCCCCTAAATATTCTCATAAGCTTCAATTCTTTCAAACGACTATGAAACTAATCATGAGTTGGGACTTAGTTATAGTTAAAGTTTATCACCCCTCCTCAAAGATGTATTCAATGAGAATCAAATCCGTATTCTCTTTCCGCTCTTAATTTAAGTGACAACTATTTCTTTTTAGACAACGAGGAGTAAGGGAAGGGAAATGAAAAGTATTTTCTTTTCTTGTTTGGAAGTTAAAATTATGGTAAGGGGGAAATTAAATTGAATTTCATTTCACTCTACTTAAAATTAAATTAAATTATTATATTTTAAAATTAAATAAAATTGAAATCTTCTAACAAAATTATTTATATACATTTCACTCTACTTAAAAAGACCATATTTTTGACTAAGACTAAATTTTTTCGTTGTAAATGATGAAAATTTCGTCGAAAAAAATACTTTTTTGATGAAATTTTTTTCGTCTAAATGCGCTTCGTCCAAAAGCAACAAAATTTAGTATCCATCAAAATTTTTGACGAAAATAAATTTACATCAAATTTTTAAAAAGAAAATAATCCATAAAAAATCTTGCATTTTTGTCAAAAAAACAAAGCATTAACATAATATTTATTTAATGAATTTCGTCGAAAATTTTCACATGGGATGAGGCTTTACGCTGATTGATGCCATGTATTTTTTCCAAAAATTTGAAGGAAAAATTTCCATAGAAAAGTTTCTACTGAAAAACAAATTTCGTCAAGAATTTCCACACGGATTGATGACATGTTTATTTCAAAAAATTTGGCGATATCCAAAAAAAAAAAAAAAAATCGTGTGGAAAATTTTCAACGAAAAATGATTGTCATAAATTTTTTACATAAAAAAAATTTTCTTTGAAAATCTTCACGCAGATCGATGACATTAATTGGTTGTGCGTGCTTTTTTTTTTTTCATCAGAAATTTAGATTCCGTAAAATATTTTGACATAATTATTTTTCTTCAAAATCTTGTACAGAACTTTTTCCGTTGAAAAATTTTGTGAGTAATTGCGACCAAATCTTGTTTCTTCTATAATTTTATCTCTTTTTACAAAATCTAGATTTCATAAAAAAATTAGGGGCTTTTCAAGTAGTGTTGTCACATTTAAAAAAAATAATTAATATTTATGTAATTTTCACATTTTAATATTAAGGGAAAATAAGTAATTTTTCTTTTTTTTCCCTCAACTCCCGTCCAAAAAGAAAATTGGGAGAACCTTGATTTTAAGGGTGAGAAGAGTTTTGGAGAATTTTACAAAAATCTCCAATTCCCTTCCCCCATTGTTTTAAGAGAAAAAAATTTATTCTTTTTAATGACATAACTTTATGTCCTTTTAATTTTTAATATGATGTATTGTTGATAGTAGATACTTATAATTTTTAAGTTGCATTGATTTGTTTTTTCTTTTTTTCTTTTAGCCCAAACTAGTAATGGATTATTTACGTTGAACCTATGAGTTTAGCATACTACTACTACTACAAAAAAAAAAAAAAACACTTACGGAAAAAGGTATAAATTCGCTGTGAATAAATAGTCTCAAATAAAATAAACATAATCGCACGGGTTTACGTTGAAATGAACATAACACTTAACAAGTAAAATTTTGTTTGTTGAAGACATATTATCTTCAATCATCTAAAGTGAAAACAACAGAATAATCAAAGATTAAGACCCAATACCTTATCTATAGTAATTGACATGACTAACTTAAAGAAAGCATGACGTATTACCAAGAATTGGTGATTCAGCTACTAATAATTGACTAAATTTTTTTAATGGGTTCTCTACATGGCGCACTGCCTGACTCAATAATTGCAATTTCGTTCATACATTCAAATAAATAATAGGTTATTGAGAAATCCTCAACTAGTTCAAAACTCATCTCTCAACTTTGTTGTCTTCTCTCTTTAATATTTTAATAGTTCATTAAAAAATTATATGTATAAGATAGGGGTTAGGCTGAATTCGTGTGGGTTAAAAAAGTTTCAACCAACCATGGTAATTTCGTCGCCGCCAATGAATCGAAGGGTGAGAGCATGTTACCACATCGGTTGGAAAGGAGAATAAAGCATGTTATATATGGGTGTGGATACCTTTCCTAGTAGAGGCCTTTTGGGGTAATCGCAGAACGTAAAATCGTGAGTCACGGAAGGGGGCAAAGCGGACAATATCTGCTATAGGGATCGGGGCTGTTACAAATGATATCAGAGCTTGGTCCTGGACCGGTGTATACAGCGGGGACGCTGTATTCCGAATGAGGGAGGATGTAATGTCCCACATCAGTTGGAAAGGAGAACAAAGCATGCCATATATATGGATGTGGATACCTTTCCTAGTGGAGGCCTTTTGGGGTAACCCCAGAACGTAAAACCGTGAGTCCCGAAAGGGGGGCAAAGTGGACAATATCTACTATAGGGATTGAGGCTGTTATAAATACACAATATTATTTTTGGAAGAGGTTTGGAGTGTTAATCATAGAACCTACCCCAAATCAGACTAGTCACGGAGCATAGGACTGATTGATTGGAATATATAAAAAAAAAATCAACCAGAAATCCAACCCATCCAAACAAAAAAAGAAATACAAAACAATTTCTGGTTCAGACTTGGTAAAAATGTGGCTTGAGAATTAATAAAATTATATCCCTAATTAAAAACATAAAAGCTCATGTTGGAATACTTAATAAAACCATTTCTCAAAAGGGCATACTATTAAAAGCTCAAGCATTTGTGCAATTGAATACGCCTTTGATCTCAACATATTTTTTTGGATGTAATACTTATTCATTAAAAAAAAAGTTTTATAAGAGTTATGTTGTATGAAAAGTGTTTATGTTATGTTATAGAGATTCGTTTTGCGTACCAATTTTTTTTTGTTGCGGGCCCCACAAAATGTTATGAGTGGGAAATTTTTTCTGGTCATGTTAAATTATAGATGATAAACTAGAAAAAAATGAGGTACTAAGAAATTTGAGCACAGATGCGCTCAAGGGATAAATCTTTGGTACAACAGTTGTATCAAGTGGGTACAATTTTTTTCTACTTTTGGAAAAAAAGTGCAACATGACGGGAAAAATAAATTAGATTTTTTTTGAAAAGTATTAAATTTTTTTCTAAAAATGAAAAAAAGTTGTACCCACTTATATACAATAGTTGTATCAAAGATTTATCCGCGCTAGAGCTTCCTATAGCACAACCCATTCTCGAAATGCATGATCATTTTTCTGTTTGGCATAGGAAGTTTTTTTAGAATAGTAGAGAAATGTAATAGATAGAGAAATGATTGGAAAGATGGATAAAGTGAAATAGGTAGAAAAATGTAAAAAAAAGTTGTTTGGTGGAGGAAAACTTTACTGGGAAAATTATGTAGCTTTATGAAATCAACAGTGCATTAAAAGTGAGATAACCGGTTTTCCGAAAATCCCACCTTCAAATTGGGTTTTTGAACAGTGAGGATATCTATGTTTCTCATAAATCCATACTTTCTATATAGATGAGTTTTTGGAGAAAATATATTGAAACAAACATGGTGTTTCTAAAAGCCATACTTGAGAAAGATAGATATCCTCCAAAAACCATCCCAACCAAACACCACATCAAAGAACTAAAAAAGCTATATAACATAGAGAAAATATTTTCTCATGTCGTAGGAGAGTTATTTTCTCCTACTAATGACCCTTCGATTTTCGTGCAATATTTTCATTTATTTATTTTATTTTTTTAATAGATGTAGACCCCATATGAGATGTGTCTATAACATGAGAAAATGTTCTCGTGCGATATGAGAAAATCGAAACTATAGCATATTATATGATGTGCTTAAGCTTTCTAGCACGACCCACCTTAAAAATTCATAATTTTTTTTGATACATAAAATTCATTATTAATTTATCCATAACATTGTCAGCAAATAAGATTGATAAAATATCAAGATACAAGAGGAATTGATAGTAATCCTTGTTGTGTTAAACTACACAACATTGGTTCTATTATATAGCAAACCAATTGAAGAATACAATGAGACACACACAATGTGGGACTAACACTATGAGACACACACAATGTGGGACTAACACTCTTAACACTCCCCCTCAAGCTGTAGCATATAGATCATATGCTACAAGCTTGATACATAAATAATACTCCTATTAGGAACCAAAAGCAACAGTGCTACATCAACAAAATGAAATGACCAAGTAACATAACATCAAAATAAATCTCCTATATGAGAAACCAAAAATCAACAATGTGCTAAAAATGGCGTCGGAATGAACATCAACATGGAAGATGCCGGAATGATCATCGGCAAAGACATCTGTGCTGGAATGACCATCAGCAACATGGAAAGTGCTCCCCCTCAAGAGGAACTTCGGAGCCGGAATTATCATCGGCAAAGACAACTGTGCTGGAATAACCATCAGCAACATGGAAAGTGCTCCCCCTCAAGAGGAACTTCGGAGCCGGAATTATCATCGGCAAAGACAACTGTGCTGGAATAACCATCAGCAACATGGAAAGTGCTCCCCCTCAAGAGGAACTTCGGAGCCGGAATTATCATCGGCAAAGACAACTGTGCTGGAATGACCATCAGCAACATGGAAAGTGCTCCCCCTCAAGAGGAACTTCGGAGCCGGAATTATCATCGGCAAAGACAACTGTGCTGGAATAACCATCAGCAACATGGAAAGTGCTCCCCCTCAAGAGGAACTTCGGAGCCGGAATTATCATCGGCAAAGACAACTGTGCTGGAATAACCATCAGCAACATGGAAAGTGCTCCCCTCAAGAGGAACTTCGGTGCCGGAATTATCATCGGCAAAGACAACTGTGCTGGAATGACCATCAGCAACATGGAAGGTGCTCCCCCTCACGAGGAACTTCGGTGCCGGAATTATCATCGGCAAAGACAATTGTGCTGGAATGACCATCAGCAACATGGAAGGTGCTCCCCCTCAAGATGGATGATGAATAGTATAAATAGTCCATCTTGGGAAGAAAGAAGATTAAAAAAAAAAAAAAAAAAAAAAAAAAAAAAAAAAAAAAAAAAAAAAAAAAAAAAAAAAAAAAAAAAATGATCGCCGATGACATTTATCAGAGTTAAATTTTCTCCGAATTGAATTATTGCTCAGTGTATCTATTTTGAATTAAGTTAGTATTCAATAATCACGCGAAAATTGGAAAATATTAACTTTTTTTTGCGGTAAAAACTCAAATTTTTAAACTACTTAAAAAGTTATAATAGCATCTATTAATTAAACTCAAGTCGGATTTATTATAATAGAAATAGGTAATGATGGAAATAACCGCCGTTTCATCTAAACCAAGTTGGTATATGTTATGCTTCAGGATCATTATTGACTTTTAATTTGTTTTATCTATGTTAGGTTAAAATTCCGTGTATTGATGAGAATAAGAGTTTCATTTATATTAGGTCAGTATATTAGTATACATGAGGATTATTAATGAAATTTAACTTAAAATTCATTAATATCAGATCAATATTCAGTTTATTTATTTTGAAATAATGTCATGAGAATAATAAAAATATAAATTCAAACTTTAAATTACTTAAAGAATATTTAATAGCCTCTATCAAACAATAACCCCAAAAAAAAAAGAAAAACTGCAATTAAACTAAAGTCAATTTACCATAGGTATAGACACAATTGTTTGAATTAATCTTAATCCGTAAAAAATCTAAATCAAACACGTATGAAATGAATGAGCTTATAACCCATAGTCCCTTTTGGGTCTATCAATATGAAGACAATCACAGTATTGGTGGGTCAAAATTGGTGAAGATGCTGGGAATCAGTCAATGACGCGTTGATTTGGTAAAATACCGATTGGCAAAAATTTGTATGGGTTTAATATATGTAAGGAAAAAAGTTTATGTCTTACTTACCTACATAAAAGTAAGTGATTTTTGTTAAACTTTTTTTATTTTTTTATTTTATCATGAGATCCTTTTATAATTATTTATTTGCGAGATATAAATATTTCCCCCACTTTGTATTGTAAACAAATTTAGAAGAAGAAGAAGTATAGTAAAGAAGCCCAAAAACAAAAAAATATGTAAAAATGATAGCGTACTATATTGTAACAACCAATTAGTGCTATTACTAATGTTACTATCAATCAATTTTACCGTCAGATCGAATATATTGATCCAAAAGTTATATATATACAGGGAAAAGTAAATCTCATGTTATAGAAGAATTCAAATCTCATGTCATAGATACATCAAGTATGAGACCCACTTATTAAAAAAAATGAGTGGCACAACTTTTTATAGTGTGTGTAGGAAGATTTGTTTTCTCACGTAACATGAGAAAAACAAACCCCATATATGTATTTTGATAACAAGTTATATTTATTTTCTTGATAACAAGTTATATTTATTTTTATCTTTGTATGATTATGATTTCTCATATATAAATATGGGGAATCATAACTATATAAAGATAGAAATAAATATAACCGTTGAATAACATAATTGATCTAACGGTGAAATTGATTGATAGTAATATCGTAGTAACTGACACTTGCTGATTGTTACAATCTCCTTCTCCAATAGTAATAATAATAATAATAGAAAAAAAAGGGAAGAAGACTAATATTGGTAAGTTTGTGTAAAAAATGAAAAGTGATTTGAATTTTTTTCCGAGACATTGACATTATTTTCTTTTTCCTTTCTTTCATTGCATAGTTATTTCTTCAAGTTGATTTTCTCTCCTTGTTTTGTTTCGTCGAAGAAAGTATTTCCTCTCTCTGCAACTCTTCATTTACTTCGTAGATCGAAAGGAAATTTTCTTGTGTTGTTCCGTTCCATGGCCTCCAAGCGGATCCTGAAGGAGCTCAAGGACCTCCAGAAAGACCCTCCAACCTCATGCAGTGCCGGTACAGTTTCCTTTACTAAATTCCTCTTCTTTTAGCCCTAAGCTTCCCATGTTACTCGATCTATGAGTTTTGGAATTTATATGTATGTGTTATTTCATGGTTTTATCTGCATTTTGTAATTTGTGTTGCAAGTTTACACTCTCTATATATGTGAGTTCAGCTTCTCATCGCAGGTCGTGACTTTAAAAGATTATCGTCAATATGGTATTTTGTGAGACGTTTTTTGGTAATCAGAAACTTTTCATGGTTACGAGTGATAACCAACGATTCATTAGTTTGTTGTTTCTTAATTTTGTTAAAGTGACGAGTTACTGTCCTGAAATTTCAATTTTTTATTTTTTTTAATTAAACGCTTTTTGTGGTTCTTTCTGCTAAAGTTAAAATCCTGCATTTAGAGCTCAAACGCTATGACTATTCTTTTAATTGAGATTTTGTTTATACTATGGGATTTACAGCAATTATCATGGATTATAGAAGCCAATTTAATTATCTCTGTCTGTGGTTGTGGAGTCCATTTAGATGCATGCCTTGGAAGATAACTCTTGCTTAAGATTATATTTGGCTGATATTATCTTTCTAAATGTTTATTAACGTATTTATGAAACAAGCAGGTGTAAGATTGTGAGTCAGTACATATTATTTGAAAATTTATTTAAAGTCCATTCTTCAGCTTGTTGCATTATTTTCTGATGTTATATTTGTAATGTGATGTAAATTTGTTATTTTCTTGATTATATCACCTTCACAGGTCCTGTAGCAGAAGATATGTTTCATTGGCAAGCAACTATAATGGGTCCCCCTGATAGCCCTTATGCTGGGGGTGTTTTTCTAGTTAGCATTCATTTTCCTCCTGATTATCCATTCAAGCCACCCAAGGTATTGCTTAGTCCTACTCAATGCAATTTTAATAATTCCACCTTTGTTATGCTTGTAGAATAGTGGATTTTGTCGTTTATGTTGTTAAATTTTTCATTTTTTCCTAAATTTCATATTGTTCCTACTATTTATTAATCACATTTTTTGTTGATTTTTTTTAAGATACTTCATTTTGCTTTTCAATCATCCAATGCGCCCTTCTTTCACTCTACAGTTAATCTTGATTCTAAATTGAGTGCCTTGGCTGAGATGTTTATGCTATTGATAGATTAAACTCTGGTGATGAATACTGAATGTGCTAAATCATAGTCAGTTTTCTTTGGAGTTCGACGAGTCTTTTGTCCTTACTAGTTACTACTGAAAATGCTAGGATCTGAATATGTAGTGGACTACTCTAGTTTCTTTACGGTTGAGTTCTATTTTCTGCTTAGAAGTTTACAATATGGGTATGATTGGTTGAGCTGAAAATAAATATTAATTTTTCCATTTGGGGAGCAGCTCACTTGCAGTTTTCACTTGCTTGAAGTTTCTAACAGTTACCTGTAGAGATGGAGCTACCTCATTAAAATTGAATCGGATAGTGAGTAATATAAACTAGCAAAAAGATGAATTCTGCTACAATGAGCTGCGAAGGTGGAAAATTCATAGTAGCCACCATTGAAGCCACTATTTGAAGAATACAACTTGGAGCACCATATGTTGTTTTGGGATTCCAATAGTGAGGGGACCAAATGGGTTGGAAATTGGAATAGTGAGTGATGTTAACTTCCAATGCCAAATTTTTGGGGTTAAAGCAGCAACAGCTCTTGGGGAGTGAGATGTTGGAGGATATGACCAAGGAATTGGTCGTTCCTCAAGATCTATATGGCGGAAGAGCCATATTCTTGTTTGGTTGGAGAAGGACCCATTGACCACTGGTGGGATCTGGATCCTTTATAGTTTCCCTGAAATTTGGAGAATAAACTTGAAGTAGTCACTGCTGGCGGGAAAATGAAGGGGGTTAATTCTTATGTATTCATGCTTTGTTACATGTTCTTGTATTTAATAGAAATCTTAATCATTGACTTTTCCATCAACAATCGTAAACATACTTTATTCTTCCAAATTCACCACAAGTGGTGGTGGATGCAAATGACTTTACAGTGTCTGTTGCCATTGAGGGTTGGTTTATTTTGCTTTAACTTTTACCCACAAATCATTTAAAAGATCAAAAGAACTTTTTACCTATTATAAAGACAAAAAGAATGAAAGCGTTTTCATGTCCAGTGATCTAACTAATTTCACTGAGTTCTTTCTAATTGACATTTCAGATCTGAATCGTATGCTCAGGAAATATGTGTTCTTAACTCTTTATCTTAATTCCAAGAAAACGAAGTTGAAGATAGCTTTTCAAATGACCAACTTTTGCATTACTAGATGTGGCTTCCAATTCACATTAAGCCGAATTTGTTCAAATTTTTTAACCTTTCTTTTTCTACCTATATACCTTTTTTTCTTGCAGGTAGCATTTAGGACTAAAGTTTTTCACCCGAACATTAACAGCAATGGCAGTATTTGTCTTGATATCTTAAAGGAGCAGTGGAGCCCTGCTTTGACACTATCTAAGGTTCTTACACTATTCTAAACTTTTTAACATATTATTCATGGGCATCACTTGTGTTAGAAAGAAAATTTTGCAGTACAGCAATAATGATTATAAGCACGGTGAAATATTTTGGTAGACTTTAGACTTTGACTAGGTTCACATCTGGTACAGTATCAGGGCATATAAATATATGAATAACAAGTCTCTTGGTGAGCTGATGCTAAACATTAAGTTTTGAGCATCATGTAGGACTAGTTTACCTACTTATGATCTGTATGATGATGATGTTATCTGCCATAATCCAGAATACTGATGCAGTATGCTAGGAAATATCTTGAGTCTATTTAATACACTGTAATCTATTACAAATCCTATTATTATTATTTGGTTTTAGGAAGACTATATCCTTTTCTCTTTTATATTATGAGTTAGAACCTCGAGATAGCTGTCCGTTTCCTTCTAAGGTTTCTTTTCCATTTTGACTTCAATGTTGAAGTGAAACCAAATTTTAAGAGGTATTTGCAGATGTGAATGTGGTATCCATTAGACTGCATGCAATTGTTGTACCTTGGTAATCCTGAAGTTGTAGCTACTAATAAACATTTCCCACTTAATGTGTTGTCATTATTTTATTGGAGGGCTATCACTGCAATGCATGGTTACTGTTTTGTCTTTTGAGTTATTACAGTTTTTTAAGTGGGTGGGAAGGGTTTCTGTTTCCTTTTTCAGGTGCTGCTCTCCATTTGTTCCCTATTGACGGATCCAAACCCAGACGATCCTTTGGTGCCTGAAATCGCTCATATGTATAAGACAGACAGGTCCAAGTACGAGACGACTGCTCGGAGTTGGACTCAGAAGTATGCAATGGGCTAGCATGTTGCAAAAGCCTTCTATTTGTTAAGAGTCATAATGTATAATCTATAATCTATCTTTTCATTCCTGCCATTGACATATTGAGGATAGGTCTCATATCTGTAGCTGATGTTCTTTAATATTCCACCAGACTATCAACCATACATTTTTGCTATCACCCTTTTTCTCTATACATGTTGCTTTGTGTTGATTACTCTTGCTTCCGCCACGCCAACCATTTACTAGCTGAGATGACACAAGAAAAAACATGTATTTTGAACAAAAAGAGTTGGGAGGTTCTGAAATGAATAAATATGCCATGACTTCTGAGAAACCTGGTGCCAAAATCGAGGAAGATGTTTTCTTAAATTGTTTTTAAGAAAAAGTATGGATCAATCGGATTGCATCACGTGACTCAATCTTGTGAGTATCGTTAGGGGGTCGCGACACTCATAGATTGGGATACATGATGCAATCTGGTTGTTATATTTCATTATTGACCACCTCCAATTGAGAACTATATTCTGAACGACACCAAACGAACGAAAACAACATGGTTTGACCTTAAATCAGTCAACAGCTTCTATATTGCCAATGTCATTGCTAAGGATTTTGATAGGGAAAAAAAAATTTACTTGTCAAAATCAATGATATACTGGCCAATATCTAAATCTAATTTTTTTTTCAGGTCACCGGATGAAATTAAGCATAAAAATCTATATATAAATTGTGTTTAAACGAGAAATTAATTTAAAGAATCCAATTTAAATTTGAAGACTGAAGTGTCAGATTGAATGCGATTATTTGATCTTCACATTAAATAGCTTGAATAAATCTTTTTTTTATTCTTCTAAAAAATAGCGCGAACAAACCAATTTCTGACACATGATTCATATTTTATTTTCCTAAATCTTCAAAAAATCCAGATGTTAGAAAAATCATAGCAACCTGAGTTTTACTTTTAGTGAAAAAAATTTAGAAATCAATTCTTCAATGATTTTTGGAAAAAGTTCCCAAAATATTTTTTCTATTATAGGGTAGGATAATGTAACAACTAATTAGTGTTACTACCAATGTTATATGATTATGATTCCCCATATTTAATACTTTATATTTATTTTTACCTTTATATGGTTACGATTTTTCATATCTAATGCTTTTACATTAAATATGGTGTATCATAATCATACAAAGATGAAAATAAATATGACCGTTAGATGAACATAATCGATCTAACAATAAAATTGATTGGTAGTATCATTGGTAGTAATAATAATTGGTTGTTACAATATCTTTCCCCTTTATATTATTCATTTTTTAACTGTGTTAGAACAAAAAATATAAAAAGTTGAAGTCATTTTTTAACTGTGTTAGAATAGATTTGGAAAGCATTAAATATGAGAAATCGTAAAAAATAATAGAAAAGTTGAGTGATAAAAAAATAGGAAATAAATGATTGAAAAGTAAATTATAAGGAACTTTTGAGTTTTTATTTTAAAAGTTATAGTCTATTCTTTCGTAAAGAATGACAGATGTAATTATTATCCTATCTTTTTTAAAATTAATTGTACATATCTTTATTATAATTTTAAATAAATTAAATATACGGCTTTTTGACCTTTTTACCCTTCGTTAATTAATTAATATCCATTTTGTCTCTTATCCAAAATTATCTATCAATCTCTTTAATCGATTAACTTAAAGATTTAATCGATTAAATGGTCAAAATTGATAAAAATGGTTGACTTGAAGATTTAATCGAATAAATATCTCTCTTAATCGAATAAATATCCCTCTTAATTGATTTAATCGATTAAAACTTATATTTAATCTATAAAATATCCCAAATGAGCGTGAAAGCATTGATTGAATGAGATAAAATTGGAGGTTATTTGAATTTTTAATTTAATGTAATTGGAGTTGATTGCGAGTTTATTTAATAGAAGCAGGTTGCATTTTGTATTTAATAGGAGCTGGTTGCGTTTTACTAGGAGTTGCCGTTTTACGAGTTTGTCCTATTAAATACAAATCTCAATCAACTCCTATTACATTAAACTCAAAATTCAAATAACCTCCCATATACAGAAAACTGATCGAAGATTCTGCTAAGTATTTTTATGATGAATATACAAGACGGGAATGATTCGTTGTTCGCCTTGATCGCTGTCATCGTTCCGAGGTTGACAATAGGATAATATGCATGGAATCTGCTTTTGGTTATCTCTGCTGGTTGATTTGCTTCATATGCATGGAATCTGCTTTTGTTTATGAAGGAGATTTGACCTTTGTTGCCTGTTGGGATATTTAATCGGATAACTTTAAGATTTAATCTTCAAGTCAACCATTTTTTGCCAGTTTTGACTATTTAATTGATTAAATCTTCAAGTTAATCGATTAAATAAGGGCAGATTGATAGATAACTTTAAATAAGGGACAAAATGATTATTAATTTATCAATGAAGGATAAAAAGGTAAAAAAAACCTTAATTATACATACCTCTCTTACGAATTCGAATATCTTTTAAAATAATTTTCTTTTGACTTATATTTTAATATTTTACCTAAGGGTAGAGTATATATAATTTTAAAGGATGTAAAGTTATGTATATTTTACCTAATATAAATTTAAAAATTTTTCCCTCTATCTAAATTTAAAAATATCTATATAATCCATGATATACTTGGAGTTTAAATGTGGCGCTCCCGGCCCACAGATAATAGGGTGGGGTAAAGGAGAGAGAGTAAAAGAGAAATTGAGGAGAGAGAAGAAAAAAAAAGAAAAAAAGAAAATACATCACTAGCGATTTTTTTCCATATACTTGCCGATAACATTACTAACGATATTTTTGGAGAAAAAAGTTGACTTGTCAAAATCCAAGATATACTAGCCAATATCTAAATTTTAAGAGAGTGGGAAAAAGGGGCAACAAAACAAACTGATGAAGATTACTCTCATATATTATCCGTGCTATACTTAAAATTTAGTATTAGTCAAAATCCTCTTTGAGATAACCATAAAACAAGGAAATAGATTTTTATTTTTTTTTAAAAAAAGATCATGTAAAGATCCATAATTTGTGCTATAAAAGTGATAGTCTACTATGAGAGCAGCACTTGAACGAGGACTCTTTGTTTCTCATTACTCGATCCATGGAAGCCAGTTTCACTGAACAGAAATCTGTTGCTTATAAGTTTCTCAAATCAGGGCTTCTTGATACGGCACCGAAGGTGGTTCGAGTTTCAGTGATGGATCCCTATGCCACTGACGATGAAGCTGAAGCTGAAGATGAAGGAACGACACACCATCCTACAGCGAAGAAAGTTGTGAATGAGATCAGAATGGTGCAGAACCAAACTTGTTTAACAGGTGTGTCTTCAAGAAGAACCACCACCACCACCAAGAAGCTTCGAGGAGTTCGTGAACAGCCACGGGGGAGTGTTAGAACTGAATATCCACGTAGATGTAAGAGACAATTATACTTGTGTATCTACAAGACAAACTTTTCTTTTCTATTTTTTTTCTTGCTCTTTCTCTTCTTCTCTTGATCACATATCATACAAACATAACTCCACACATAACATCCTCAGTAGTTATATTTATAACTGACATAACTAACTGACTCTGATTAATTAATATTCTAACTGACATTTAAAATTTATCCCAACAGCGAGATGGGGTGCTGTCCTGTGAAGCAGACGAGGATGTGGTTGGGAACCTATGACACTGCCGAAGAGGCTGCTATGGTTTATGACAGAGAGGCCATTCGTCTCAAAGGCTCAGATGCTATTACTAATTTCATGAAACCCCCTGAAAAGAAGAAGAGTGTACTCATGATAAAAGAAGATTTGAACATGTATATAGACATGTACGATGTTACTTTAGACAATGTTAACAAAGAATCTGAAGATTGTGTTATAACTACTGAATCTTATGAGAATGTGAGTAGTCATGACAGTTTTTCACCTAAAGAATCTCATATGAGTAGTTTTGGTAAAGAATCTCTTGATTTGACTTCACACTCTTCTGCATTTGAATTTATGGTGGAATGTGAGATTAGAGAAGACAAAAGTTCGCAATACAGCTTCTTATTTTTAGATTCAAACTCCACGCATTGTTATTTCGATATTAATCAAACTCCTCCATCGATGTTTTTTGATGAAATGAGTATGCCACACTTTATATATCACGATAAATCCAGTGATATTTCCCTTCCAATTATTGAGGATTTTGAAGCGTGCAATAATGATATAGATAGTTATTTCAATTCAACTGAACTTAATTTTTCTCTGCAATGAGATGCGAGAATTGAAGTTGAGGGAGGTTTTTATTATTTAGGTAGCTGAGAAATGTAAAGATTTAGTTTCTTTCAATTTTTGTTATTAGTGCTGTAATAGTCTGAATTTTTGTCCTTATTTATTTTTCGGCTAATTACTCTTTTCTTTTACGCCTTGGTAGAATTTGTTCACTCGGTCATTGCACCTTTTAGTCATCAGATAACCACACATAGCGTATCTTGGTTAGCTATACTCGGTGTAGGTTTATTAGCGTTTTAGCAAGAGAATGTAATTAGGCTTTTAGCATAGCTCTGTTAAAGGTCATCGGGCATTTCTAGTTGTAATAAAAATGTTGAGTTATTAGCTTCGTTCTCGTTAAGGTGGTCTTTTTCTCAAAATATACTTTTCGTGGACTTTGTTTTCGTTAGAGAGGACCTGGTCTTGTTTATCATCTGGCACCCGAGAATTTTTAAAGTGGACCGCGTGCACCTTCATTGGTTGTTATATTTTTTTCAAAAATAGAAATTTCTTATGATATTTTTATGGGAAAATGCTTTCTACTAGAGTTCATTTTACATGTAATATTTTTTTTATTTTTTGTTTATGGTGGGACCCATTAAAATTATGTGTGTAGAAAATTTTCTAACCTTATATTGAATGAGAGATGTAAAACACTATTTTTTTAAAATAGAAATTTGTTATGATATTTTTTTATGGAAAAGCAGTTTCTCCTTTAATAGGAGAGTTATTTTTTCACGGTTATATTTATTTTCATCTATTTTTTTTATTTTTTGTTTAAAGTGAAAGCATTAAATATGGAAAATCATAACCACACAAAGGTGGAAATAAATATAAAATATTAAATTTTGTTTATTTACCATCAAAGATTTAATAAATATAACCGTTGGATCAACTTAAGCGATCTAACGGTGAGATTGATTGGTAGTAACATGATAGTAACACAACTTGGTTGTTACAATATCTTTCCCCTTTTATTTATATCATTTTGTTTAATTACTCTCATGTTTAGATTTTTTTTCTACTTTTGGAAAAGGTGCATCCGCACCTGGACGGACCCATTAACTACAGAAATCTGTACCCTTAGGCCGTAACAAAAATCATATATATCTTTTTGGATATGGTTCTATTTACAAACTAGATTATATAAGTACACTAGGTTACACTATGTATTTCGGGGAATACATAATGTAATTTGCAAAAATTTGATTATATATATATATATATATATATATATATATATATATATATATATAGTTAGGATCCTTTGACACTTTTTGAAATTTGACACCTTATTAAATCAAAAAAAAACAACGACTCTGATTTGTAAGCATGTGACACCATTGATCTTTTCTGATCTAACGACTCTCGGATAAAATGTCAAATTTCAAATTTGACCGAACTCGTATATATATATATATATATATATATATATATATATATATATATTCTGTATTGTTAATACATCAAAATTAAATTCATAAACTTATAAACAATAACATTTACGAAGAGAAGGATATAAATTCGTCATGCATGACTAGTCTCAAATAAATAAATTAAAAGTATGTCCACAAAAAAAAATTAATTAAAAGTCTCAAATAAAATAAGGGTTTATCATCTATCATTTAACGAAAAAAAAACAAAATTTTGTGGGAATTAAAAAACTCCGGCACGTAACAATCACTTTTCCTACAACATAACTCTTATAAAACCCATAAACTAAACATGGATTTGATATGGTTTTAAATTTAATGATACAAATAAACTATTTTATCCCAATCAAAAAGCCTATTTTTTTTTTTGTAACAATCAAAAAGGCTATTTAATAATTAAAAATCAATTAAATCGATCATTTTCCTCCACATGGCCCAATTTAATTCCCTACAAATTTCCCTTTCTTCCTCTAACTGCTCCTGACGATGATGTTTACACTTTAAACGGAAATATGCACTGTCAAAATTTGAAGTTTGGAAAACAAGAAAGAAATAATATGTTGCACCAGGTCTAAAACTGCACAGTAAAATACCAGGGCTCGAACAGAGACCGAGTCATAATTAAAAACTAACAATTCTGAAACTTTAATTTAATTTAATTTCCCGCTCACGCTTCTCATTATTAAAGTAATATTCAGGTAGGAATACTCTATACAGCTAAGAAACATCGATACTCCTTAAATTTCTTTTTCAACGTATCGGATACGCGTATCGGAAACATATCGTTTGGTAATCGACATCCTGTATCATCAAATAACGTATCGAAAATGCGTATCGGTGCTTCATAGCTATACAATGCCAGTTGACGAGGTAATACTAAAAACATGTGTCTTGGCGTTAATGTGGAAAATTTGCTTAGTCTAATTTAATCTCTGAACCAGCACGCATGTAGTTGTTAAAGAATGGTTCTTCCATAAAATACACAATTAATTGCCGTAAGGATTAACTGCAATCCATTTCAACGGCTCCTCCCTATAAATAGGAAGATTTCCATGCAACAAATTCAAATTCTCTCAAGCAATTACATATACATAGAATAGAATCATTTAAGAGTAGTAGTAAGAAACAAAATGAAAGCAATCTACTTCCTCGTTGCCTTGTTGGCTTTGACATCCTCTGTTGCCTCTGCCTATGACCCCAGCCCTCTGCAAGATTTCTGTGTGGCAATCAATGACACCAAAAATGGTGGTACGTATATACAATATTCCCCATAAGTCTTACTACTTGAATTTTATATTTCTATATATTTCATTTAGATCACGTATGTAAAAAATCATTATAATTAGTTATTTTTTTAATAATTATATATATAAACTTTGTCTACTTAATTGCAGTATTTGTGAATGGAAAATTCTGCAAAGACCCTAATCTTGTGAAAGCTGAAGATTTCTTCTTGCACGTGAATCCTGGGAATACCAAAAACCCACTTGGCTCCAAAGTGACTACTGTCACTGTTAATGAATTAGTTGGACTCAACACACTTGGCATATCCTTGGCTCGCATAGATTTTGCGCCTAAGGGTTTGAACCCTCCCCATATTCACCCTCGAGGTACAGAGATCCTTATAGTTATTGAAGGTACTATTTTGGTTGGATTTGTATCATCCAATCAAGAAAACAATCGTCTATTCACCAAGGTTCTGAACAAGGGTGATGTGTTTGTGTTCCCAATTGGTCTCATTCATTTCCAACTTAATGTGGGATATGGCAATGCTGTTGCCATTTCTGGTCTCAGCAGTCAAAATCCAGGACTTACCATAATTGCAAATAATGTGTTTGGAGCTAATCCTCCTATTTCTCCGGATGTTCTCACCAAAGCTTTTCAGGTTGACAAGAGCGTAATTGACAAACTTGAGAAACAATTATGGTACAACAACAACTAATCCGAGAAGGTGATAATTCACTGTTATTTGATTGCCTTATGCCTCCACATGATTAATATCATATTTAATAAAATGCATGTGGGGTTATATATATTTATGTAGCTGTTCTATTAATTGGATTTTAATTTTCGTATAGTATACATTGTTTCTGTGAGTTTAATAAAAGAATAATATAGTGCCACTCTCTTGCCCCTTTGTTTGTTTTTTGTTTTTTTGGGTACGTTCTTGCACAAGCAAGCGGTAATACTCCATGTAAGAAGTTGCAACACATTTTACTTGACAATTATCGAAGCGCTGATTTAGACAATATTAACAGCACAACACTGTCAACACAGGATGAAGAAACCAATTAGCACTAATGATCATGTATAGAAGCCAACACAACTTGATTTGGCGCGTAACATTTATAGAAATCAAAATCATTATTACCGAAGAGAAATAAGAAATAAGTATTACTTTATTTTAACTGGCAGAATATTAATATTTTTTACGTTTTTAGGAATGAATGGTCATCCTATATGGAAATCAAATTTAGAGAAACGATCTCACAATGGAAGATTGTGGTGTGGTGTGGGAGAATGAGAGGTTATTGATATATTTTTTAATTTAAATATTAAGTAAAACACAACTATTTTACTTAAAATGACACAAGACTATGTCGTTTATAAGACAAACACTTTTCACATAAATAAATTCAAATTTTATTTTTTATAATTGGTTTTTTTGGAGAAGATTTCAAATCTTTTAATTGAAAAGAATCTCGAATTTTTTCAAGACATAAAGGGATATCGAATGTTTGAGATAAGGTTTATTTAACTGTTTTTTTTTCCTTCTTAAAACTATTTTATAGAGTAGTTAATAAAACAAGTATTTTCTGTGTGTTTTTTATTTTGATAGTTAAAAGTCAAAATACAAACAATTGAAATATGGGGCCTGTTTGTATTGTGTATTTTTTGTTTTTAAAATTATCTTATAGAGTAATCAATGAAATGATATTATATATGTATTTTTATTTTATAAGTTAAAAGACAAAATACAAAATAGAAACAACTCAGATTTGGGCTTGTTTAAAATCTGTTTTCAAAAACAATTTTTTGATTTTCAGAACAAAAAAATCCTTTCGTAATTCCTATTTTGTAAAAAAAAGATATTAAAAAATGTAACATACTTTATTTTTAAAATCAAATTTAGAGAACATGTATGGTTAGATTTTCAAATTAAATTTTAAAAACTTGAGAATTTAATATACTTGAGACAGTTAGATCTTCAATTTAAATTTATCACATAAATAAGATTGTAACATCTATTGATCTATCTATTTAATTTAAATAAATTTTAGATTAATTTAAATCATTGATTCGAATTTGATCTAAAGGTGAAAAAGTGATAATAAAGATAATAAAAAAAAATTTCGACATCGATTCATCGTTTCACGACTTTAATTCGTAATTCATAAAATTTTTAAACTCTTATAATATCAAAGAAGATTAAACACACATGCTCTAGTCTAAACTACTCCATTCTGAGCTACCATCAATTTTATATTTGAAATTATCTCTAATTATAAGAAGAAGATATCAAATTTGATTTGAAACATATATAACATGACGGGAAAATAGAATAGAATAAAAGGGAAGAGGATATTCTGAAAATAGTTGGTTCCAAGTCCAATTCAATTGTACTGCTCTGACAGATTATGCGAATTGTTTGGCGCCCTCAAAAAAACGCCACGAATCTCTCTCTCTCTCTCTCTCTCTCTCTAACAGAAGAAGTAGAAAAAAAAACGAAAACCTAAACAATTGTTTGGCTGCTGATTCCGAACGAAAGATTTGTCCAATGTCAGAACGCACACATTCCAATTCCGATACGCAATTGAGTATTGGAGAGAGGGCTTTGTCCGCTGCTGGTGCCGCTTTCCTTTCTGCTATCATCGTTAATCCTCTCGATGTCGCCAAGGTACCCCCAACCTTTTCAAACCTTTATTATCAATTTTGTGATCAACCATGTTTATGTTTATGTCTCTTTCAGACAAGATTGCAAGCACAGGCTGCTGGGGTTCCCTATCATGGCATTTCTCAGATTTCATCTTTTCAAACTAAAACGGTAATGCTAAACTTTTACTCATTAACAAAATTCGGTTGTATTCTATTTTGCTCCTCTTTAATATTTTATACATTCCCTTTTGTATTTTACGGTTTTACAGGATTTATTATAAATTTATTTATTTATTTTCAGATGGTGCACGAGGTTACATGTCCTGGTATGAATGCAGTATCTACCTCTGACTTACAATGTCCTTCTGGGTGTAATCGGTATAAAGGGACGTTAGATGTCTTCTACAAAGTTATACGTCAGGTTAGTTACTGGGTTGTGTCGTGTTTTAATTATGTTACAAGTTTTTACTCAAGTATAATCAAATAAGTTTTGATTCTCTCTTAACTGTTGCCAGATAACGTGTTCAGTATGTGAATGTTTCCATCTAGTGTATTCTTTTCTCATACAATAAAAAATTTCCTCCGTGTCTTCGATTCAGACATATGTTCTGTAGGGGGTCTTGTCCTTTCATGGCTAGGAGGTTCTATTAACCATATATTCTTAACTCTTGGTATTTCTTTATAATTTTTTACTTTAGCTCTGCTCCACATACTGATGCATTAGACATGCTTCCGCATCTGGATGGACATTAGATGGCTATGTCTGTGTATGAAGGAGAGTATCCTTTAAAGGTAGTTGTATAGAAACATAGTTAAGAAGTTAACCCGTTTATTATTTAGGCATATCATAGCTATAAAATGCGGATTGCGGTATGTCGTGGCCAACCCCGAAAAACGCTATAGCGTTATAGCTGTTGTGGTTTTTTGTTCTTAAAACTGTTTTGTAACAGATATATGACAAACAATAATGTTTTCAAAAATTTTTTTTTAAAGGCAGAGATAGTAAAAGTGACATAGAGAGACGCGGATAGACTAAAAAACCCTTAAATTTTTTCTGTTACACATTTAAATTTAGGAAAAAATTGACATTTTGACTTATGACAGCAACATGGCCGCAAATGCGATCACAATGGCCGCTATTGCGTTCTGGTGTGGCGCGGCGTGGTTTCTTGCAGTGAGGCACCGCAACGCCCATACGGCGTGACTCGCGACGCTATTAACTACTATGAGGCATATAGCTCTCTCAGATTCAGAGTGGACATGTGGAAAAATCAGGGTGGGAAATTGGGTACCTTGGTCAAAGTTGATTAGAAATTATGTTTCTAGGCTTGCCTGGTGAAAGCGAACGTGTGGTGCACGTATGTTAGATTCAATTGTAACTGATGACTTTTGTTTGGATTTAAGGCTGAAATTTTGTAAGTAGGACGGTCAGGAACTCCGAACTTGATAAGTATTAACTGTTGAAATAGATTTATAAAACTTGCATGAAGTTTCTGATAAAATATTCTGTAAAACGTATGTTTCACACATGGTAAGTAGTAACTGGTCAAGCATCCGTTGTGTAGGTATTTTTTGTACTTAGTTATGTGTTTTTTTTCCCCTTTGGCAAGCAAACAACTTACTATAAGAGGGTTCACAGGTGTGAATTTATGCAGGAAGGGTTTACAAGGTTGTGGAGAGGCACAAATGCAAGTTTAGCTTTGGCTGTGCCAACTGTAAGCTGTCTTTCCTGTCTGAAGTTTTCTGTTTTGTGCTTTATGGTTTGCTTTAGAGGCTGATACTGTTTATTTTGGTTCTTCCAAATGTATTTTGTTTATACATGTCACATATAGTTATATACTAATGGTCTTGTGTTTTTTGCTTTCAAATAGGTTGGAATCTATATGCCTTGTTATGATATCTTCCGCGACTTGATGGAAGAGTTTACAACTCAGAATGCTCCAAATTTAACACCTTATGTTCCATTAGTTGCAGGATCAGCTGCACGTTCATTGGCTTGCATTTCTTGTTATCCTATAGAACTTGCAAGGACACGCATGCAGGTAATAAACTTTGTATGCTAAAAGTTGGATGCATTGCATGATTTCTTTATAAACTCTTCTCAAAAGAAACTTACGTGCTCTGTGTTTGTTTTTTTGGGTTGAATTAATCATTCTTTTTCTTGTTTCCCCTCATTCTCTAGGCATTTAGAGTAACCCAAAGTGCCAAGCCTCCAGGGTTGTGGAAGACATTGCATGGAGTCATCAACCCAGTCAAGGGCACAAGTATTCTTCAAAGCTGTAAGTATACTCTTTTCATCCTTCTTTGATTATCTTTCTCAGTTTTTCTTCTGAGTTAATACATGTTTAGATACTGTTTTCTTTATAAACGACTAAATATACAGTTTCTGGTGCACTGTATGATGTATGTGTTCTTTTGGTTGCCTCATTTAGTAATTATTCTGATTACTTTTTTTTAACAGTAAATCGGTACCGTTTCTGGTGGACTGGCCTTGGAGCACAACTTTCACGTGATGTTCCATTTTCTGCAATTTGTTGGTCTACCATTGAGCCAGTAAGATCTTGTTACATTTAATCAATGTAATGAATAGCTTTTGATTTTTTATTTTTGTTTGGGGTATATTTCTTTGTGCATATATTGACCTGGGAGATGCTTTACAGATAAGGAAAAAAATTCTTGGCCTAGTAGGCGACGGAGCAAGTGCAGCCACTGTCCTCGGGGCAAATTTTTCTGCTGGTTTTATTGCAGGAACTTTAGCATCTGCTGCTACATGTCCACTTGATGTGGCAAAAACTCGACGACAAATTGAGGTTGTTTCTCAAAACCTAGCTTTTAGTGGATAATTTTCTGTGCACTCCAAGAGAAGACAACAACCTAGGTACCGAGTTCGGTATATCTGACTAACATCACCTTAAAATGCAATGCAAGTTGCTAACTAAAATCAAACTTCATGCATCATTATACTGTTTTTGTCCCTTAAAACTAGTGAGCTAAGCCTCGGAAATTGGAATAGTTGCTCTCATAGGCGAACTACTAAGAATTTTTTGTGACGGGGCTAAATTATATATACATTTTAAAATTCATAATTATAATAAAAAATATATAATTAAAATATAAGGTAAAATTATATTATAACAAAAAAAAACTCACAATACAATATAATATAAAAAGCTTGAAGAATTTTATTACAAAAATCAAGATCAGTTCACTTTTGTTTTTTTGGTAAGTAAGATCACTTCACTTTATTCTTGTTTTACATTGTTTCTAGTGTCGAAATCTTTTATAATAGAATTGTGCTGAACTTTATAGCAATTTTTTTAATTTCTTTTTCAAACAATCATCAAGAAATTGGTCTTTCATTCTTTTTTATAATCTAATCTTGATTATCTTCATGACTAAGAATTTTTTTTTTTGTAGTTATTGTAGAAACTCAGAGTGAGTACAAATTTAAAATTTGAGGAACTATAACCATACAAAAGTGAAAATAAATATAATTGTTGGATCAATATAATCGATCTAACAGTAAAATAAATTGGTAGTGACATTGGTAAGAACACTAATTGGTAGGAACAATATTCTATCTCTAAAAAAAATTAACACTAAAGTCGATGATTATACTATTGAATTATTTGTTTTGATCATGACTTTAGTTCCAATAAATAGGTTCAAGTCATTTAAATATTAATGATATTTGTATACATGTGAATAAATTTTATTTTGGTGATTTTAAAGAACAGGAAAAAGTGCACTTGAAGATGGGGTCAAAGCATTTTGAACTTGACATTCCTAAAATTCAAAATTGAAGAATTTATTATCTATTTTTTAACTATGTTAAGGGCTAGCAAGAATTGAAAAATCAATCATTTATCTTCTTGATGATAGATTGATTATAATTTATACCTATGCTCACTCTCCTAGTTTCGGCAATTACCAAAATAACTTTCTCAGTCATTAATATAATCTAAAGTAGACTTTGAAATAAAATGAAAGGCCACTTTCTTGATAATTGTTTGATTACAATATTACATACATTGAAAAAATGTATTCTTATAAAGAACTAAAATTTAGTTAATTGAAGAACTCAACACTATGAAACACCGTAAAGCACTAGTTAAGTGAAGTGATTTTGACTTTTGAAATAAATTTTCTTTCGGGCTTTTTATATTATATTATGAGTATTATATTTATAATATAATTTCATATTAAATTTTAATCACATAATTTTTTATTTTAATTATTAAATTTAAAATCTATATATAATTTGGCTCCCCTCACAAATTTCTCCTCCACTAATACAGATCAACTTGCAAAGCTACATAATTGACCATTGATATGGTTTTCCAGCATGTATAAACTTTAAAGCATGATAAGTAAACATTGTTCTTTGCAGGAATATTTTCCCAATGTTTTGGCCTGATTCCCCCCATCTGTCATCACCATTTTTAATTTTCATCATACAGATCAACTTGCAGAGTTGCATAATTGACTGTAGATATTGTTTTGGTGTGATTCTCCCCCATTCATTTGATGACTTCATTTTTATAACATGGTCTCCTTTGCATTTTCCCAGAAGAATCCTGAGAGAGCATTAAAGATGACAACAAGAACAACATTGCTCGAGATTTGGAGGTATGTGCATCTTTCTGAACTGATCATTGGTCTGATTTTATTTAATTTCCTTCTCTGTGGATCATGTTATTTCTTGAGCAAAATTAAGATGGTCATTTAGGATATAGGCTTTGGACTGATCATGGGATTCTGCACTTTTCTTGGGACAGGGATGGAGGATTTAGAGGGCTATTTACTGGTGTGGGTCCCCGTGTAGGTCGTGCTGGTCCATCGGTTGGGATAGTTGTCTCCTTTTACGAAGTTGTCAAGTATGCTTTACATCATAGACACCCAACCTCATCATAGAAGATACTTGCGTTCATCATCTAGCCCTGTTTGCTCGAGGCTTCTGATTCCATTTTAAAGTTAGCTTAATAGTGAATCACATCAAAGACACCAAATCTCAGCCCCAGAAAAATAATGTTCCTGACATTGCAAGAAGTCAGAGCTCAAGAAGCATCAGAACATTGGGCAGTGGGCACCTACTATTGAGTAAAATCAAATAATTGTCCTCGTGACTAGTGTCTCGGTTTTTCATCATTACATTTGCAACATTATAAGGAAAGTTAATAAGTGCCATTGTAGTATTGAGACAATGAGTTGGCCTTTGACAGCAAGGGGATAAGCTTGCACAGAGGAAATAGTTTATTTTTGTTTTCTTTTCTTTTGGTAGAAAGAATACGAATTCACACAATTCTTGCGATGTATCCACTTTGTCACAAGCATATGTATTCTACGAATTATCATAAACCCAATTCATTAAGGTATACAAGTTTTGATTTATTTGTGAATATTATGGAAGATCTTATTTTTAAGAATGAAAAATACAGGGTTATTATTTTTGGAGTCCAAGCATTAAGATTTAAGAATTCTCACAGTTCTGTAATGAATCAATGCAGGGTCATTATCAATATGGTTAATCAAATAGTCTAGTACCACAAAAAACGGTGAGACACTCTTGAAAGCACTAACATCGTTTTTTTTTTTTTTTAAATCTTTGACTAAGGTGTTCTACATGCATTACTCTAAGCTGGAATATGGTCCTGAGTTAAAAAAATGGCTTATGTGATTTTTACCTGATGAAGTAATGGAAACGGGAAAATTATAGGATTTTTGGGTGTAAGCAGGAAATAGTATAAACTTTTCAAAGGGTTTAACAGTGATTTTAACCACCGATAAGAGTAATGAATTACGATTGAGTTTTCATAATAATAATAATAATAATAGTCGAACAGAAGACACAACCTCAGCCAGTCAGCCCCTACTATGGTCAATTTATACAAAGAAAGTAGCACAGATAATTTAGAACTGATGAGAAGACGCATCAAGAGGGTGGATGAGGTACGTGAGCACCAACGCCACAAGCATTAGCACGTATGCAATACCTTGGTCTATTGTAGTACCTGATGAAACAAAGGGCACATTTTGTTACTGTCATGTCATTTAACTTTATCCACTAACAAAAAAAAAAAAAAAACTACATGGACAAACCAGTGTTACTCTTTTGTTGCCTTTTCATTACGACAATTATGGTTAAAAAGTAGAAGTGAATTATTTCTGAGACCTTCTTGAGATCTAAATTCCCCTTAACTGAATGAGTTTCCGACATCTACCACTACTTGTCAAGATCAAATTCAAATTTAGCAATGCAATGAAGGGAAGAGATGGGACAAAATTCAAAACCGAGTGCAGCATCAAGTTCTTGATTATTTCACATAGATAATTGTTCAATTTTTCTCAAGCTACAAATGTGAGAAAGATGGGAGAGTTACCATCACTGGAGGGACCAGGAACAGGTGCAAGGTAAAGGGATTGGGCTCTAAGAACAGCAGGTGAAAAGATGGCAAAGAAAAGAATATAGATCGATAAATGTCCAAAAGAAGCTTTGAGAAATGCCATTCATTCACCGTAGAAACACCAGAACCTAAAACCAAACAGGTCAATATGTTAGTGTGTTTAGAATGCACTGAAAAGGAGCCCCCTTTTTTATATAGAAAGTCAAGAAGTCACTGAGAGGTGAGTAAGGTGGTAAATATCATCACATCATTGAGATTCAGTGTCTCTCTTCCTTCTCTTTAGCTGTAAGGGGAGGGGACCACCTACCTACTGCTAATACTATAATATAACACATCTTTTGTCGTGTTATTTTGAATTGGCGCTAACAAGGCCATGTGGCAGTTGTTTCTTACGTTTTTCTCTTTTCGTTTTGTTTGCTGTCACATTTTACTGCCTATATTGATGTAATCTTCTATTTGTTTGCTTTGAAAAACAAAATTATAATAAGAGGAGGGATATTCTATAATATAACAAAATTTTTGTCGACTACCGCTAACAAATGTGGCAGTATTTTCTTAGCATTTTCTCTCTCTTCAAAAACTTTTTAACATTTTCTCTCTTTAATCTAATGGTGATTAGATAAGTAGTAAGTTAGTAGTAAAGAATTTTGGTAGTAAGAATATCCTCCCTCTTATAATAAAGCTTAAGTCACTTTGGATTCTATGAATTCTTTTGCTTAGACATTTTGTTCTTTTCCAAACAATGTTCGGGCAACGTTGAGCCATTTTTCAACCAGGCAAAAGGGGTGAAAAACGTTATGATGCCACATTTTTCTTCTACTGTGGCAATAAAATAATTTTTTTGTAGCATTAATCTAAAATTTATTTGCAGATATAGTGGAATTGAGCAATAACTAATATCTTCATTGTTTATGCTTTGATAAACTCTCAAAAGTTTGTGAATTTGAAACCAAAAAATAGAATAAAATCGGATATCCCTTTCAGAATTTTTGTGATTAAAACAAAGAAATCAATTGCTTTGGTTCTATTTTACGATCGTCCACCTATTGAAATATTGAAAGGAAACTTTCTTCGGCTTCATCTGCATGTCAACCACATTTTATAGTGATACCCAGGATCCTGTATCGCTTACATGTTCTTCATCAGCGAAGAACCAAAACACAAGGCTCTTGGGTTCCTATCTCTGGTTTATTGCAAATAAAAATATGTTTGGACATGGAGAAAGAACAAATCCAATGCCACATCTAAAGGTGACTTGAACGTGTGTCTAAACCTGAAAAGAGAACATCCAATGTACTCTTGAACCATGCGACTTCACAGGAATGAATCACACCACCAAACGAAGTACAGTTACGTTGATAACGAAGCTTCTTTCTGTTTTCTCTTCCTATCCCAACATTTCCCCGTGATATATGTCTTTGCAAGCCACAATAACTCCTTTAGTCAAGCCACACAGGAGCAAATAGTATTGATTGTACTTAATCATAGAAATAGGTGTTTAATATAGACCCATTCTAACATTTAGTTTACACTAATTGTAGTCCAAACGAAATTCTAATTGTTAGATGTAATACACTTGGTCGTTACCACATGAAGCTTTTTCCTCGAAGGGAAAGTCCCTTTCGCAAACAGACAAACACCACCAATCGCGGTGTCCATAATTGAGGAACCCAAGGCTAATTTAACGGGACCGTATAACGTGAATCTCTGCATCACATGAATCACGTAAATCTGTGCACATCAATTTAAGTATTTTATGGTTCATCCTAAAGCAACAACAAAATCATCCAACAACTCATATCTAGATAATAAATCTAGATTCCATAATTTTCTACATTCCAGTGAGGCAGTGAGTGAGCAACCAACCATATACATTGTTAAAGACCAATAAATACAGTGAGACTCTGTACTCGATCTCGCTTGAACGGATGTGAAAAGGATTAACAAACAATGCAAGCCAAAATGATCACACGGAAAACCATCTGGTAACCCAAATAAAATTCATTAGAAACCTTGCTGATCTTACACAAAATCCTTTCCTTTCCCTCTCTTGTAGTACCTCTGTACCTGCAATGACATGGTTCAGGCTTATCACCTTCCTATAAAGTATTCGGAAGAATCTTAGAAGGATGTGGAAATAAAAAACTTAGGATTAAATTCTTATTCACCAACAGTGCATAAGTTTTACATCATCACTGAACTATGTGGTTCTACCTATTTAAGTTTGATGTCCAAACTCCAAACAGATGGTTACGGAGTATAGGACAGAATAGAGGCTATCAAACCGGAACGTGCATTTTCATATATATATATATATATATATATATATATATATATATATATATATATCCTGTTCCACATCCTACAGCAGTAGGGTAAAGAAAAGATGGAGGGGAGACAGGGAAGAGCAGTTTAATCAAAATATATTCAGAGTTTTTTAATTTTTATTTTTTAGGGCAAAAACTAAGACAGACTGAAAGGCAGCATACTTGAATACTCAGACATCAAGCATTCAGGTCACAGGAAAAAGACATTCCAAGGAGAAAAGGAAACCAAAAGTTAGTGCCTGTAACCTGACTGATTGAACCTAAAAGCTGAACATGTGGTAACCACATTCAACTTTCATATTTCATCTTTTCCTATTAATATTTTATTTATCTTGCTAGAGAAAGAAAATAAAATAAAATCTAAAAAACTTGAAGAAAACCTAAAATTATGTCCTAATCATAGCTTACTTGGTTTCTTCACACTACTGATTTTGGATCCAGTGATCCAGTAGCATTGCCTTCTCCTGATAGCATATTGTTCGGATCCTATGTAAGAAAAATAAAAATAAAAATTAGCAGTATACCAGATAAACTTAA
Source organism: Gastrolobium villosum (assembly GCA_032173675.1). Taxonomy (NCBI): domain Eukaryota; kingdom Viridiplantae; phylum Streptophyta; class Magnoliopsida; order Fabales; family Fabaceae; genus Gastrolobium; species Gastrolobium villosum. Next base: position 117,826 of record JAVKPL010005376.1, on the reverse strand, counting down.
AATGGTAAGTTGGGTAGTAGAGCATCTACCTCCATTCCCCACTTGATATAATCTGGGGACTCACAGGCCTTATATTCATCAACCAAACTCTCAATTATGTCCCTTGATTCATCAAACTCTGAGAGGTCATTATCCTGTCCATTTTTTATTGATGTCATCAGATGAAATGATAAGTATCTAAGTACTACATGAAGATGCTACAGGGAAAAGAAGTATTTAACAGATGCAACAGCAGCCTCAAAAGATTGATATCAGATTGTGCACATGAAAGTGGCATACTTACAGCAAACATTGGGAACTTCCGGTAGTTGTCTAAAAAGGCTTGTTTCTTTCTTAACTTCTCATACTGGCCCAAACATTTACTGAAAAGGTGACGTATGCTAGTATGGCTTGCTAGCATAAGGCCACTGACCTACCAAATGCAGCACATATAGGTCATTTAGTCACTCAGCTTTTTTATTATCCAACCTTAGAATAACAATCATTTTAAAAAAGATATGTTCATCTATCTCTACAATCAGATAAACTAAGCATAAAAGGAAAGACTGAAAGAAAACGGAAATAGAGTCCTACCCTATGTGCAGTTTGAACATATGGTGACTTTCTGGATAGAGCAACCTGCCATTAGTGCCGGAAAGCCGATCAGATTATGTCACAAAACTAAAGAGAAAGGAGACAAATTTACGCTGCTGCTACAACTTTAAGTTGCTTTGCCACGGATCACAAACCTGAATACTTGCAGGACCCCATTCAATAAAGTTAACTAGCTTTCTTTCACGTATCCTCTGCAAACTTTCATGAACCTAAATCCATAGAGAAAGATAAAATCATGATATACTATAGCACTGCTAAGATATTTACATCCTACAAAGTATAAACATGATATTTAACTACACAAGTCAATCTGGGCAAGCTACAACTAGATGAAAACTTAATAAAAATAGCAGTACAAAACTAGAAAAGCACCGATATCAGAGAAAGAATAATGTAAAGCTTTTTTTAAAAAAAAGGTACATTATTTAATCTTTCAAGGTCTTTTTTGACTGAAGCATAAAATAGCTTTTATGTAACAGCAGAAGCAAAAGATCTGATGTTGTAAAGAAGCAGGAAATTCGTGCTTCACCTACAAAGCAATAGTAGAAACAGAAATAAAAATAAAATTATGAACATAATTGTCTCTTCATAATAACGCTCTTACAGAATTAATTACTAAGAAAGTGTCTCTTGAAAAAGCACAACTTTCACCGCAAGGCCAAACAGGCACTTAGCAAATGGCTGGTAAGGTTATTTATTTTTTTGTAACTTAGTTTCAATTTACAAACAGAAAATTCAGAAGTATTATTAATACTGCATAATTATTGTCATTACCTGAGTTGGATCAACCTCTCCTTGGATGATATTCAGAATTGATATATATTTTGCTTGGCTAGCATCTTTGGTCCGAGCATAAGAAGAGACCATAATATTCTTTGCCTGCCAGGAATATTAATGTCAGTAGAGCACATAGCCATTTAATTTGAAGTTTAACTTTTAAGCCTTCATTATACCTGCAGAAGTCTTCTCATAACATCAAGTACAGTGGTCTTACGAATAACATTAGCCTGCAAGGAATACCATCAAACTTTTAAATGTTCCCGGAAGTGTAATAGGGAAAATCATACTTTTTCGGCAGCATATGCATATCCCAATCAGATTATGGAAGGAGTGTAAAATGGGGTAAAGGAAGAGAGAGAGAGAGAGATGAACCAATAGTTTCTCTGTGGATCCCTTTCAGTTCAACAATTTAACAACAGAAATCTTCACAAGATACAAATTTAGGAAAAACTTTTATGCCCAAAATATCATTTTTTTGAAACAAAAAATGACACAATGATCTCACCTGACGTTCCACTGTCAATGGCGTATATCCTGTCATTAGAAAATGGCATCTTGGTGTTGGAATCAAAGAGGCAAGAAGACCAACCAAATCATTATTCATGTATCCTGGATATCGAAGAGTGGTTGTGCTAGCAGACATCACAGTAGAAACTAAGGAATTTGTTTGAGAAAATGTTGGATTTGATAAATGAAGTCGCTCCACAGCAATTCTATTTAGTGCAGTATTATCAAGAACTACAACACAATCTGCATTAAGTGTCAATCGCTTGAGTGTCAAAAGTGAATTGTATGGTTGGACTACCACATCACTTGTCTCCATTTGGTTAGGAAACACACTGTATGTCTGAACCAGTTTTTTGCTGTAGCGGTCATTCAGAGTCTCCAACAAGTAAGAGCCCATACCTGCACAATAGTAAGGAAAAACACGTAATACACTAGAGAATTTAAAAAATAATAATAAAAATACACAAGGGAGAGATACTTGGGAAATCTTTTAAGTTTTTCCATCTTGTATGCAGCAAGTTCAAAGGCTAAATAGGAATCCCAACCATAATGTATTACAAGTAAGTTTAGGCCCAGATAAGCCAAAAGGTGCAATCCTATTCAATTTCTCACTCTTAAGAGTAAGATCAATTTGATTTTTGGTTGAAATTAAGACTATACAATTACAATGTGCATCAGGTGCAAATTTAGTCAATCATTTCAGCAATATTTTGCTTCTTCAGATGCACCCATTTAACAAATGGGTGCAATATTGGATGTTTTAAGGAAAAGACGAGGAAAAGAAACCTGAGCCTGTTCCTCCAGCAATTGAATGACATAGAACAAAACCCTCAAGACTGTCACTACCATCTGCTTCTCTGTCAATCATGTCCATTATGTCTTCTTCAACATTCTTTCCCTGACCAGATTTTAACATCCACATTAGTTAAACAATTACTTCACATTCCAATAGTATAAGTCACCACTTCTAAGACATTTCCCATCAAGATCTTTCCTTATGTTTTAAAAAAGTTGATAATGATTCCTATGGGGTGACTTATCAGGACTATCATTTGTAAACTCATTTGCAAGGCACAAATCAGGCCCAGTACAAAATTGCTAGAGAATTAGAAGGTTGCCAATATACAGTCAGACCATCTGAGGCATTTCTAGATCCAGAAAAAGAAGAAATATTATTCATGTACAAATGTTTTCCACGTGATTTCATGTGAAGCAATAATTTTTAACAATTATCAAGTGCCAGTTAATGCTCCAAAAGTACAAAACTTCTCCATGTGGTGACATGGCATGAGTTAGATGACCATGACAAAAGTTCACTATAAATTTTTCCTAAGCATTGAGATGGAAACAGAAATCTCGGAAGTAACAAAACTTTTGTCAAAGGATAACATGCAAATCATCATAATTACAGGATGTTCTAGTAACAAACCTGATGGTATCCACTGGCCCAATTGTTTCCTGCACCGCCTCCATGATCAGAGACAAAGATGTTCTCATGATTATAGAGATTTCGGTAGTCGCCATTTTGAATTCCATTAATCACTCTTGGCTCCAAGTCAATCAGTAGAGCTCGTGGTATATAATGCTGATCATCAGCTTGATAGAAGAATACATCTTTCCTATCACCTCCCTGGAGCATTTTCACCAAAATAAGTAAATGCAGAACTAATCTTCACTCACTAATCACAAGTTAGATAACGATGCATAGTTGTTGCTTCTAATCATTCACCCACCCCCTCGCTAATCAAAATTCATAATTACATTAACTTCAAATAACAACGGAAACTGGAAACCTCGATTAGAAACAAGAATATTCAAGTACTTGCGGAAACAGTGAGACCTCATCTTCAAGAACTCAACGGTGATAATTCCGAGTTTCTCGTTGTAACAATAAGCTAAGAACGGGACAGACCTGAGTAGCGAAGTCTTCGAGGATGCCGTCTTTGCTGATGCCATGCTCGAGACAGAGCTGCTTCCAGAACTCCATGCCGATCTGGTTGCCGCATTGCCCAACCTGAAGCGTGATGATTTCTCTCGGCATTTTTCCGTTTGTTTCTCGAGAAAACTAGGGTTTGGTGGCGGGGGGAGACACTTTTTCAAAAAAAACATATAACAAATGGATGAGACGAGAGAGAAACTGAAAATGAGGGAAAAGTGAAAATGATGCTTTGCAATTTGCAAATTGCAATTGCCTTTGTTTTGTGAACACTTAACACTCTCTCTGCCTCATTCCTCCTGCTAATCATTACCACTGTTTACTTTACACACTGTGTAGCGTAACGAGTATTGTTGATTTGTTGTTAGTTTTTCACTTTTCTATTATATTATATTTTTTTGTATATCTTATTATTAACTAATTAAAAAATATTAAAAGACCTCTTATTTTTTACTTACAAAATTAAATGCAAATAACTATTTTAAACACATTTGAATATGAGGTAGGATATTTTCATATCATTATCAAATTTCAAATTTGAAATCTCATCTGAGAGCCGTTAGATAAAAAAAATTAACGACTCTGATTTGTAAACATGTGACTAGAGGTGGCAAAGTGGGCGGCCCGCCCCGGCTCGTTAGTTATATATAATTTTTTCAACCCGCCCCGCTTTTGAAAGTGGGCTGACATAACTTTTATCGGGTCTAAAACATTTTACACTGACCCACCTCGACCCGCCTATGCCCGTCACCAACCCGCCAAAAAATGAGCCCGCCCCGCCCCGCTTTCGGGATGAGTTGAAAAACTTTAATATATAGTCATAGACATAGTTGATCGTAAATAATCTTTATTATTATTATTCATTTTTAATTTTTGAGAAATAAGAAAAGTTAAATTGCAAATAACACATAGTCTTTCAATATATAGTCAAAAGTTGTAAATAAAATTATTACTTTTTTATTTTTGAAAAAAAAAATTAAATTGGTAATATAAAACAAAAGTTGGTAGTCATCATGAGTTCATGATAAAGGAAGACCATATTGTGTTGAGTTTGGGCTTCGCTTCGACCCAACCCATATTGCAGTGATACTGGAAATTTTGCACACACCCAACGACTAGGTGGGTCGGGTGCAGAGTACCATAACTAATTCAAAATGCAATAATAATTTGATCAATAAAAGGGTAAATCAAAAGTTACGATCAAACATAACAAACATAAAAATCATAAAGTGATGAGCCTACACCCCTTTTTATATAGGGATTATTATTTCAGCTTCAGTGACAGATTTTTTTTTTTTTGTGTTTTTATAATTTTAATTTATTTCAAATTATTATAGTTTTTATATTTAATTTTTAATTTTTTAATCTTTAAACGACGTCATTTTGAGAGTAGATGCATATAACTTATCTACATAAATATTTTTCTCTTTTTATTTTATGTCTCAGTGGTAGAAATTTTTTTTCTGCCGCTGAATCAGAAATGATAATCCCTTCTATATAATCCTTCATAATTCATATAATGATAATTCACGTTGGTATTTTACATTATAATCCATTCCTTTGCAAAGATTCTTCATGATGAAGTCTGTTTGAGTCACTAATGAAGCAATTACTCATTTATGTTCAGCCAGAAGCAATTTCAGGGAGAATGTAATGAACCAAGCCTTTGACTGGAAAACTTTGGCCTTCTAAAAATTTGACAATTCCAATTGAGTGGCTGGGGTTAGGTAGTGACTAGTGAGTAACTACGTAAGATCACATATATATAACAAAACTAGGAAAGATGGTGTTACAGATATGATGATGTCTATTAGGAATTTTGCTTACCTCTGAAACAGATAATAATTAATGGAACACCTTTTTTCCTCCATTTTCAATACATTGTGGAATGCAACATCATCAATCGGTTAATGCTTTCTCCGTTGATTTCCCAACCAAATAAAGTCATAAGTTGCACTTTTTAAGTTCTGATTTATAGCTTTTAATTAATTTAGGCTTTGAATTAACATGCGATATGTTCACAATTGGATTTCCTACCGTTACCAAATGCACCAGAAAAATTATTTAGTTGCTTTCTTAGCAGATACCTTTCGAATCTCCGGAGAAGAGATTGTAAACAAACACCCCAAAAACTAGAATAATTTAGAAATTAACGAGGATAGTTCATGTTCTTCATCATTGGGTGCATAGTTCCATATTGCCCATCAAAATGAAAAGGGCTACATAAAAGGTTTGTATATTGATCACTCTAGCTAATCTCTTCATGCATAATAAATATTTATGGATATTCATCCCCATCAAAGAGATATCTCATAATAGATATTCACGATTGCAGCAACAACATATTCTTATCCGTTGATTCTATTATAATTATTGGATTTTCACCATCAGACATCAATATATTCTAATTGAATTATTCACCCTGATCTACCAAAAGTAGCATATTCGTGTGATTCAAATATTCACACTGAACACACATCATATTATATATATTCACACCCAACAAAAAAAAATAAAAAAAATAGTGGAATAGGCAACATAAATAGCAAAGAAAATAGCTTCTTAATAGGTTCTCACAAATCCTTGAAACCATGAAATTGAAACACATCTCACCTAATATTTGACTAAACCACATAATTGCTTGAAACTATAAAATATGCCATAAAAACTGATACATAAGAACTTAATAAGTAATCATTATTACAATCTCTGGGAAGTTGATTGATTATTTGAACGATGCACACACACATATGATGATGGATGATGACAAGAAGCAAAGGCCAATCAATCCTTAAGAAGAAGGATAGGTAGGGAATAAATCTTTGGTATTGTACCAAAAATTCAGTACATCTCATCAATAAAATTATTTTTTCTCTCTCCTCTGATGTGTAATGCTTCAATTGATGGGATGCACTGAATTAAAGTACAGTAGTATCAAAGATTTATTCATAGATATGATAGCTGATAGGTCAGTGAGACCATAGGAAGGCACCGATGACAAACTTTCTCTTTTGTTGAAGATCTCCAATGATGGGTAAACCGTATTGTTTGAGCAAACAATCAAGCCTCCATTCGGGCATTGTGTCATAGTCAGATTGGGTGTACCTTGGATAGTGAACTGGCATCTGAAACTGCCCACACACCCCAATACACCTTGCCACAGACTCCATCATTCCTTTCTTGCTATGCTTATTCTGATTCTTCTCTCTCTCTCTCTCTATGATCTCTTCTTGGCCATTCCTTGTTTAATAGAGGACTTGAGGAGAGAGATTGAGACTGGGGAAAAATAAAGGCAAATATTGCGGCGAGAAGCCTGTCATCTTGAATTTTTGACCCCAAATTTTCATTTTTTTAGCTATTTAGTTTTTTTGTTTTAAGATGATTCAACTTCTCTCATTTTGTAAGAGATAAATTTTATTTTTTACATATGTATGAAAATGTGTAGAATCTATTTTTTTTCTCTCTATTCCCTTAACACGGCCTCATATAAACAATTCCGTTAGTATTGTTACCACAAAATTTCGGAAGATCGTAATTTTTGATTCGGGTATCCAAATCAATTTTTTTTGTAATTCACAGATATTTTCAAGATTTACGCAATGAAACATCATTTGACATACTTTATCTTTCATAAACATAATTCATATTTGTAACAATAGTTCCACAATCGTAAGAGTGTTTAAATTCAATTTTTGTTAGGGAGAGATAAAAATCTTTGATTTGTTTAGCTTATTAGATTTTCAAATTAGTTTTTTTGAGATTTTAATTAATTAAATTTATCTCTGTTAGAGTTGCAGTATCACCTGTGTGAGACAATAGTTAATTTCAAAATTTATTTTTGTTGGCCATACTTGATACCTCTGAAGCTATGTTTGTGGTACCATTGTTACAAATTCAAACTATACACGCGAGAGATAAAATATGTCAAATGAGATATCAATGCATAGATCTTGCAAAGTTATGTGAAATAAAAAAAATATCTGATTTGATACTCAAGTCAAAAGTTATGCCTTTCCAAAATTTTACGTAATGCGACTAACGTGATTGATTATGCCACTTGACACAATCATGAAAGTGCTAGAGGGGGTCACGACACTCACCGAAGAAGAAAAAAATAAATATGAGTGTCGTGCTAAATGGCCCCATTGATAATATCGAAAATCAAATACTAAATTGGTACATTAAAAATCCAAAAAAAAAAAAATCCATGGGTCAAAGACTCAAATAGCCCTTTTATGTGTGTAGGAGATAAAATTATCTTCTACAACATAAAAAATATTAAACCCAAATATTACTATTATCAATTTATTAGTTTCAGATTTTGTAGTATTTGAAAAAAAAAATTACTTAAAAAAAATGGAGATACAGGATCTCTGCAATCATTTATCTTTATTTAATTCCATGATATTGAAGTGAGAATAATTTAAAAAACAAGAACATCATAATAACAAGCGATATAACTAGTGCATATTTTTTTGGTGAAAAAACTAGTGCATATTTTATTTGTAAAATTAGATTCTTGTATGGGAAAATTGTTTATCCTTTTAATGACATAATTTATATTATTTCTTTCTTACAAAGAGATGGGACCCGTGCCTTTATTTTTTTGTCAACTCTCTCTCCTCCTTTATCTATCTATTTCTCTCTCTTAAAATGACATAACTTCACATATTTTAAAATGACTCACACGTTACCCTTGTTGTATTTGTTACATTTGGTTTTGAACACGAATAAAACATGACATTCGTAGGGGGAAAAATTAAAATAATATTATTTAAATAAAAATTTATAAAAATATAATATTTTGGAATCAATTTATGGATCTATTACATTCAATCTTATCCAAATAAGACGAGACATCTCCCGCCCAAAATAGGCGAGACCCCTTACAAGAACCCGTCCAAAATAAGACGAGACCAGTTTAGTCTAATTTGGACAAGACCCAGCATCATTCACGTGGTGGCATGTGACGCAAAAAGTCAATAATTTTGATTGTAAAACTTCGGAAGACCATAATTTTTTATTTGAGTGTCCAAATTAGATTTTTTTTTTATATTCCATATAATTTTTCGAGATCTACACAATAACATCTCATTAAAGGAGATTAGATCACAAATTATTTCAGGTACAAGGGTCCTAATTCTTTTATGGATAAATTAATGGTGATAATTTTTTTACTTATTATTTTAATATTTTTTCTTTCATTTCTTATCATCATTGATTTATTAATGAATTATAAGTTAAATAATGTGTATTAAAATTAAAAATTAATAATAATGAAACATTCTTTTTTTATTCCACTGCTGTTTATACATATCGATCATCTGTTAACCGAACTCTGAGCTAGAAAAGAAAAGATCAAACTCATTCAAAACAAGAGAAATGAAAAATAATTAATAATCCTTGAATTACTGGTTTAAAAAAAAAAGTATGTATTTTGTTGTGGAAAAAACATAGTTAGCTTATTTGAAATTTGCCACCGATGAATTAATCAGAATCACGAGGAAATAGGACTCGGTTTAGAAATGGTCTAGGTGATCTGCACATACAGAAATTAAATTGTTGATTGTTGACCGCAACAACTCCAACCAATACACCCATACCCTCTTTTTCACTCTAATTCAAGTCTCCTAATGCTTATTTTTATCTTCTATTCGTAACATTTATTAGATGAAAAAAATAATCCAATATTTACGCAACATTATTACATTACAAATTCATTAGCAATGCCTGGACTTATAAAAAAATGATTTTTTTTTTTATTTTAGAAATATTTTTTACAAACTGTAAAGTTATTTAAATTTTTTAAAAAATATTTAATTTTTGAAAAAAAAATAATTTTTAACTTCTACTTTTTGTAGAAGTTAAAATTTATAACTTTAAACAAATAAATAGATTTTTGATTTTTTTTGTGATTTCTATTTTTTTTTTAACAAATGTTCAAATAAACTTTGTAATAATTTTTTATTTTTATTTTTGAAAAAAATCAACTTTTGGCTAAAGAAAACTATTTAAAAGAATATACAGTGATTATATAAACTTATTTTATATTTCCATTAGAAACTCATTTTCATACGACTACGTCTGTGAAATAATAGATGTTAGAAAGTCAAATAATTTGTGAGGTGTTATTACATAGATTTCAAAAAGTTATATAGAATAAAAAATAAAAATACCTGATTTGGATACTTAATAAGAAATTATGGCCTATTTAAATTTTACAATTAAATTATTAATTTTTATACCAATCGTTATCATGTGAATGATGCTGGTCTAATTTTATTTGGGTGAGTTCTTGCTGAAAATCCTACTTATTTTGAATTGCTTGGAGTGGTCTCGTCTTATTTGAACAGATTAAGTATAATAAATTCGTAAATTGGTTTCAAAATTATTATTTTTTATAATTTTGTATGGGTTTTCTTTTTCTGTTGTTACTGTATATAAATTATCTGTAATAAGCCCAATACGATGTTGTTTGGGGGCGAAAATCATAGTGTTTTGTAATTTTAATTTATTTCAGAGTTATAATAGTTTTTATATTTATAATTTTTTAAAATTTCAATATCAAAACGACATGTCATTTTGGGATAAATGCAGATAATTTATCTGGCATAAACATTTTTTCCATTTTTTATTTAAATAATATTTTAATTTATTTATTTTTACCAACATCACAGTGTCGTGATTAGTTAAGAAACAAAACAAAACACCATTCAATCTTCAATTGGCCAGTCTAATTAGCTAGCATCATCAGTGAGAAGCACGCACTTCTCTTCGATTTGTGTGGCTTTTGGCATCTACAAGGTCGCTTTTATCATTTAATGCTTCCATAGTTCAAATGGACAACAATGTTTTCCTAAAATAACAGCAAAGTCGTCACCAGCTATTCAATTATAAATAAAAAAATGGTTGACACTTGGCGCCACCAAATTTAATTTGCAATTTTTAAAGCATGTATCTCAGTCATTATCCTCCCAGCTTTCAAAGTAATGTTACACACAAAATTGTTGGATTTTTGGGTCTAAATACATGGGTTATGGATAAGAATTTGATGTGAGAAGGGGTTTATTTTTGTCATCGAATGAATGTATCTTTTCCTATCAAATTGATGTGTCTTCTCAAGTTGAATAGATGTGTTATTTTATCGACGAAAATATATCTTTTGAAGTTTTCTAGAAATATATAGAGTCAAAATTTTAGTTAAATTTTTTTTTCCTAGATAGTGTGATTTCTCATACATTCAGTTGTGTTCATTTGGGCTTCTGATTTAATTTGCAATTTTTAAAGCATGTATCTCAGTCATTATTCTCCAGCTTTCAACCCGCCATGTTACACACAAAATTGTAGGATTTTTGCCCCGCCCCGCTTTTGACAAGTGGGTTATGAATAAGAAATTTGATGTGCCCCGTTTGGGGTGTATTTTTGTCGTCGAATGGATGTATTTTTTCATATCAAATTGATGTGTCCTCAAGTTGAATAGATGTGTTATTTTATCAACCGAAAAAATGTATCTTTTGAAGTCCCCGCTTTTGAAATATATAGAGTTTAAAATTTTAGTTAATTTTTTTTTTATGCGGGATAGTGTGATTTCTCAGACATTCAGTTGTTTTGCCGACTCTACTTCTGATCGATAATGCCATCATTTTGAAGAAGCAATCTGTTCTATCATGGAAGATAATTGTTCAACAACCTTCGGCATTAATAGAGGGAATAAATTGTCTTAAGGAGACAACATCTGTCTGGGTTCGGATTTATCTACATATTGACATCTCTTTTATATATCTTATGAGTTCGTTCCTTATTTTTATTGCACTTTAATTGCAGATTTTTTTTTGGTGAATTATAAGATCTTCATTGCACGTATTCAAATCTGATGGTGATTAATCCCTCGGTGTCTTCGACAACAAAAATAACAACCATTAACACAATACAAAAACTCTTGGCTTGTTTTTCTATTGTTAACTTTTTTTTTTAATTTATGCTATCAAAATTATTTTGTACGCGAGTCATGTTCAAGAGGTTACACACACAAAAAGTCACAATATTTTTGCATTATTAAATTTTATCTTATGACTTATGCAGAACTACATCAAATTTTCTGCACAAATCTAGAAAAACTAAAATGAAATAACTTTGTGCGCAGGTTATGCTTTATATTTGTTTGAACAACTTTTATTCACTTAATATTATCTCTTATATAAATGTACATGTAATCAAACATTTTGTGTATAAATCTTCTGTTTATATATTACATTTCTTCTTCTAAAAAGTGATATAACTAATCGATGCGAAAAATTTAAAGAAGGTGATCCCGTTTGGAAATATGGAAAAAAAAAATTATTTTATTTATTTTATCCATTTATATTTTTATCTATGTCTCACATTTTTCAAAAGGGTATCACCCATTTTTTATGGTCATAGACCACTAAATTTTTTCTCCTATTCGACAGCAAGTTTTTAAATTAATGTCAGGTGCCCATTATTAATCACCTTTTGCATTTGCGGCAACCATTGCTTGCTTTATGTTATAATGACATGGGGATCATACTTTACAGACTAATGGCACTCTAACAATATATTTTTTCACAATCTACTGATACGGTCGCAACAAATTTGAGAAGTAAAAATGTATTAAACACTTTTATTGCTTTAATTAGTCACTTTAACTTAGAGCCACGATAGTTTGTGTACGATTAGCTAATAGAGATTGTGTAAGTGGCAAAACTCGAATTTTTATATCCTACTGGTGTAGTGAATCGCAAACTATATTCATATCAGACTAGTAGCTATTTATATCCTACCAATGTTATTAAAACCGGACCGGTCATTGACCCGGTTGAGGTACTTAGTCACTGGGTCAACCAGTGGGTTACTGGTTCAACTGCATGACCCGGTAATTATATATAATTTTATAATTTATATTAAAAAATTATAAACATACTCAAATATCTAAAAAAATGATTACAATTTCAAATATTTTAATATAAAAAATAATGAATCACATATTATTATCCAATAAAGGATCAAACAAAAATATAATGATCGTGATACGGGGCTTTAGGTTCAGAAAAGGATATCTCTATTATAAATCAAATCAAATTTTTATGCATAGTATATAATTGAGATAATATTAGTATTGTAAATACATAACTTATGTAAGTTAATAAGTAAAAAAATATTCAAATATGTCCATTGTGATTTTTTTTTTGAAATTTTTTTTTTGAATTTTTTATTACGATCGGGCCGGGTCACCGGTTTTCATGAAAACCGGTCGAGTCGGACCGCGTCACACCGGTTCAGATGCATGACCGGTCTGTTGCTTCAACCGGATCGATTATATGACCGGTTTACCAGTTCCCGGGTCGACCCGGCCAGGTCGATCCGGGTTTAATAACACTGTATCCTACTGGAGTGCCTTGTTGAAATAGATGCAATTCTTGGCCAGTGATTGAAAAAATATCTTTTTATTTTTTGTTATTTTATTGTCAAAATGTTTAACAGAAAATTGGGATAAAAACAAGAGAAAGATTATATTTACAAATTTTTTTTTACAACCTCTTACAACCATATCTTATCACCGTTGATTTCCGTCAATCAACGGTTATCATTTTTTCAAATTAAACTTATTAATTAATTATTAATTCACAATAAATAATAACTGTTGATTGACGGAAATCAACGATGTTAAAGTACGATTGTAAGAGGTTGTAAAAAAAAAGAAGAAGAAAATTATAACTATATCCTTCACAAAGACTAAAATATAATGTTTAGATATTACTCAATGATTATGTCTTATTAACAACCAAGATCCTTTTAATTCAGAATTCTGATCATTGAGGCCAGGCCACAGCCATGAATGACGTAGTCATCTTGGAATTTGATCTACTACCTCTCTGATTCTATTATGTTTCATGGCTATTGCCTTTTCATTGTTGCACACAGACCCCACCCACCCCCACCCAACTGGCTTTACGACTGTGCCCAAACACACACAATATTTATAATATCAGATTGGTGATTCAACTTTCAACATATTAAAGTAATATATATTCACAATCAAATAATAAAATAAGAGTAGTTTACGCAAAGTGGGATGTCAAGCATATAAGGCTCAAATTTACTTGGTGCCACGTCGCGTAGATTTGCGTCCTCTTCCTAATTTTTATTTTGCAGTGATACAACGTGGCAGCACGTTGGGAAAGCATCTGCCAGTTGCCATGGATGATTGATTTATTGATTTTGATAAGATTGGCATGCATAGTTGAATGTTAGTGATGTTGCCGTACATTGTGCAAAGCTACCCAGTACCAGCGTAAAAAATTGGTGATACATTTGTACTAACTCAGTTATGGGCATGATTCGAGACTCTATTAACGAACCCTACACGAAATTTCGTCCAATAGCGAAGTGCTAAAAAAAATATTGCCAGCAGTTATCTTGTTATATGCTTAAAATTCTTCATTAATTTGTTACTGGTTTTCTTAACCAACATTTTAGGAAACAACCAAACCAAGAATTTCTTTACAGTAAGGTTGCGTTTGGATCAACTTGAAAAATAACGCCATCATGATAATTTTTTATTTTTTTATTTGGTTTCCCAAGATATCCCTCCAGTCCGAAGACTAAACCTTTTGAGACGGAAGATCACATTAAATGGGTAAACCTCTCCCAACAAAGCCTTTTCCATACGCACGCCAGGAATCGAACCCCTATCAACATGCTTAAGGAACCCAACTATCTACCAACTGTGCTGGGCTTGGTAAAAAAAAAAGTATTTAACTTCTCAAATACTTTTTTAGTATCTACTATTTTTAACTTCTGAAAAACAGTTTTTTTTTTTTACTTAAGAAAACACTTGAAAAATATAATGTTAATTAATGTTGAACGGTCTATTTAATGCAGCTATAAACATGGACGCAAAATTCAGTTCCTTACGACCCAATCACTCCAAGGAATGAGACATATAATCTATTTTCTCTCCCAATCAGAGAGCATTGGATATGAGCACCAAACTGTAAAACTATTTTCAAATTAATAAATGGTGAAAAACTGTTTAGCGTGTACAGCAATCAGGCAGAAATATAAACCACATACGGTGGCTCGACTTAATGTGCCATAGGGTCAATGAGTAGCATCCCTACCACTACCAGCAAGAGAAGTTAAAGACTTACCAAAAGCCAATGGCAAGATTCTATTTCCGTTTAAACCGCATTCTGTGCCCTCTTTTCCTTCAGTATCTTCCTTCCATATATTTAAACACAGGCAAAACAAGGGATGTTCAAGTCCCATTGAAGATGCCAATGCTCTTCGAAATCACTGAATCATTGCAGACTAGAATAATTCTGCATTTCTGCTATGTACAATGAATGGGCCACCTAGGAAAAACCTGTGAAAGATAGGGTTAAAAATACCAGAAGAACGAATGGGAAAATATTGACAACCAAAATAACTTGCTTACAAGAGAACTAACAGGTACAAAAAATGTATCAGCGGCAATTTCATAATACACACACACAATTCAGTCATCAATTAATCAAACCTAAAATAATTCTAACGCAGACAGGCACAATTTACAAACATCAGTGACCAATATATGAGGGCAAACCATGGAGCAGCAGTAAGGTTGCTTTGTGTAACCAGAAGGTCACGAGTTCGAATATGGAAAACAGCCTCTTTGTAAAAATACAAAGGTAAGACTGCGTAAAATCAACCTTCATCCTCACCCTAGCAAGTCAGGAAGCATTGTGTATCGGGATTTGCCTTGCAATAACCAATATATATTTCTGGCACCACCTCAGTGTATATGAACTTGACAGCAGAATTAGCACAAAGGGGCCCGTGATTGTCCTCCGAAAGACCAAAACTAGAAAAACGCTCACTACCAATATATTTAAACCGCGGTATCTTATTCTGTACCTAAAAATTCCAATATTTATTGAAAGTGATATTTCATTAGAATACTACATGCAACATAATTGAGGGTAGGGTTAGATGTACACGGCCTTACTCCCAAAAAGAGAGGCCATTTCCGGCTTTCTACTACAAAAACCCAGGACCACTGGGTTTCAGGGCAGCAACCTTAATCGTTTAATCAAAATTCTGAATCAAATAAATACTTTCTTAATGCTACACAGTGTACACACATCATGCAACTAGATCTGTCAAATGTCATGATAATATTTTGTTGATGTATTTAGAAAATAAAATGAAGTTCAGAATTCAAAAAAATGTTTATTTACCAAAGCATTGTATTCAGATATCAATATAACATCATGAATGTGTTCTTCGATCAACGGAAACTTCAATGAGCTTCTCTTCATCTGATTTAACTGGTAATGGTGCATCTAAGAGCATATTTGGTGGGGCAAAATACATGTGCAGAGACATCATACAAATAATAATGCCCAAGAAAAGCTGAAAAGAGAAACAAACAGGAAATTAGTATCCAGTTATAGCCTGAGAACAACGGCATAAAAGGTTTTAAACAATCATATCAATATTCAATGTCTGAATGAAAAATATAAAACAACGGTTTTTACTTATAAAGAATGGACCATAGGCTTGAAAAATAAACATCATCTATTATACATTTAAAAAGAAATTTCCACATCACTTGAAATAATCTGTTTTAATAAGAATGATTAAAACAAACATTCCACAAAATTGAAGAACAACAGATTCTATACTAGAGAAACAGCAAAACAGCTTTGCTAATCCTCTAAAACAACATCATATGATTATGTCTGCATGTGGTAGCTGAAACTCCAAATTCTATGCAAAATATTGATTTGACCTAAAAGTTAGGCTATGAGGGGAAAGCATGGAATGGTTGCCTACAAATATAGGGATAGGAATTGCTTAGGCTGGAAATTTACCTGCAATGTAGGTTTGAAGTTGAAGAGAAATAGTGATAGTATCATTGTCAGCAGCATTGCCATTGATGTGGAATAGACCTAACAAAAGCAGACGCAGGAGTTAAAGGGAAAAAAGAAAAGAAAAGAAATAAATAGACAAACAAACTTCATTATTCATTTCAGTGTCACATAACAATTACTTATTTCCCTCACAAGAAGAGGATTATTCTTAGGAGAAAAAAGAAAAACTCAACATCATGATATGCATCAAATACGTGCTTCATTAACCATGTAAAGAGGTTTGCAAGAGGGTCAAAAGATATACCTTGACAATATTATCTGCATGTTTCATTAACCATGACACTAAAAGACCAGTAGACCCTAGATTTAATACCACCATCCAGGTAGTGATAGAGTATCCATTGAAAATACGTTGCCACCAGGGTCCATTTTCAAATCCACCTCTGAAATCATCCATAAGAAGTCGGGCCATATTGAAAATTGTACCAAAACTGGAGAAAGAAATTCATTTAGAGTGTGTTCCTCTTACTTGAAACTTGAGAAACTAAAAATATTGGTAATCACATTCATTTGCTAGAGTGCCATGACAACACTATTCAAGCATCCCTTATCACATCTTCCGATTTGACAGAAACATCAATTTGGTTCATAGGAAAGGAAACACAATCAGATACAACTTACTACTTTCTAAGAATGAACAGTGCTGAAATAATTCCTTATAATTTCAAAACAGAACTCAGAAAGTAAAAAGAAAAAAAGTACTGCATGTTCTAACAATTGGAAATCCAAATGTATCAAAACAGAACACAGCTACCCCGGCGGCTCTCCCCAAAATAAATTAATAAAATAATAATAAATAAAGAAAAAAAGAAGAAGGAACCCAATATCATACACAAAACCACAAATTGTAAGTTAAAAGAGGTTAGGAAATAGGAACCTAAATAGGAAGAACTAAACAATTTGAATAGTAATATATGTTCTTCTCTTACTTAAAAGCATTCGTTTCTTGATATATGTAATAACCACATTCACTTCATAGGTTAAGGGAGACAAAATGGAGAAGAAATAGCTTTTGAAATAAACAGTTCAAAAGATTATCAGACTGACATGTTTGCCCATTCCTATGCAGACATTTGACATGACAAATTCAAGAAAGAATACCTACGTGTACAACTGTATATTCTGCCAGTATAAGCTGTCATTGTTTTTCTTCATCAAGAACTCGGTATAAATTCCAGCTAATGCTGAGAGACAAGCAGATAGAACTCCTAACATGTAACCCTGAATTGGTGCGGACAAAAGGGAGTCACATGAAGCCTCTCCACAGCCCCTAACCTAAAACAACAAACAGTAGAGATTCCATCTCAAGAACATGTTTAACATACCTCAAACTTTCCTAATATACTGACCACAAAAAATAAAAACAAAAAAACCAAAAAAAAAGTAAAAGCAAAAGAAAACAAAAGCTTTGTATGTGATGATAAAGGGAAATAGTTTGGAACTAATTAAGTCAAAGCTAGAACACTGAATTGATGTAATATGGTCATTTAGGGCATTTTTTTTCTTAATTTGATGTATTTGGGCTTCAATTTCATGTAATTTAACATGCACGCTCATTGCACACTTAAGTCCTGTGCTCACCGTAATTTCCACTACTAACATGCAAAGAGATCAGACAGCTGTCATAACTGTGAGCCGCTTTGGCTGACAGGTTTCTTTTCCTTTTTTTTATTTTTTTTATTTAGGAGGATTTCTTATCCTCTCCCAAAAGCTACTTCCTCTCATGATCAAAGGAAGGTTCTTTCTAAGTATACACATGTGCCATCTATATTAATAGAATCTTTCTGAGACCCCAAACAGTTGTCAGTAGGGGAAGCCAAGAGCTGGTTGAATTTATTTGAAACCCCCTTAATCCAAGAATACAATTCTCAAAGTTTGATATTTGAAGCTATCAGGATCTTAGCAGGTTACGATTATTACAGGAGAATAAATCACAAATTAAAAATTCTTCAACACAATTTAGCATGTTATGACTTAATACCACGTAACCAAAACATTTAAAATTCATAGTAAAGAATAACCATCGTTAAGAGCAGGAATAAGGCAGAAAGAGTGCAAATAAGGCATCTTCCAAAAAGAAACCACAGGAAACAAACTACGAAGGAATCATTTTGCGGTACTAAAATGACCTTATAAAAAATTTGGGTATTATGTCAGCAAATGATATAACTTTAATTTATTCAGACCTATTGTTCACAATACATAGCAAATAATGCATAAAAGTTTTCTTATCAAATAAATTTAAAGCCAGACAACAAGAGATTGCAATACTACAAGTTTTTGGCACCTGACTTGTGGTTGTCCCAACAGCCAGCAGCACAATTGCCATCCACTGCAAGTTAGAAAGCCTCTTCCCTAAGAAGAGTCTAGAAATATGTAACTGAAATCAGCTATAATTTTTGAGAAACAAAACATAATACAATGACTAACAGATAGAGCTTGATCTGAATTATGAAAAGAAGAAGGCACCTAAATAGTATTCCAGTGGTAACAATCTTCAAATTTCCCATTATCTGGTAGGTTGAAGTGTCCACATATGTGAGGGTAGCAAACTGAACATTGTTGTGGATCAGATATATAATAGAAGGAATGGGGTACAACGTCACCGTTTTCAACTCCGTTGTCATCTTTGGCAGAGGTGACTTCTGACATTCCTTCCACAGTAACAAACTTGACACGGCAAGCTGAGTATGATAGCATATAAAGATATCAATGTGATTAAAAAAATCAAAACTATAATAAAATTGATACACTTAATTAAATTTACCTTGAAAAACTCAGCAAGAAATGGGACAGTCGCATAATCATACTCATATTGTCCATTACTTTGCGAGAGGGTTGTTAATATTCCCTGTCACGAGAAATGAATATATTAGCATTATTTCAGTGAATGGAGGATGGAAATGGATGACATTAGGGTTTAAATGAAGATTTGGGGGAAAATGCAGAAATAGAAGAAAAAGGAAAACAAAAAATGTGAGTGACCTGAGAACTGGTGAGGACGGTGAGGAGCGCAGCCACGAAGTACCACTGCATCTTCTTCCACGCTCGTTGCAGATCCACACGCACACAGACTCGCCGAGTCAAGATAGACGCGCCCAAACGCACCGTTTTGCTGCCAACTTACGAGCTTCAAAAGCGCCATTGGATTAACTTATTACTTATTTCTAAGATTAAAAAAAATATATTATTTTCTCATAATAATTTCGGAAAAAGTTATACTTACCATCAATTAAGTTTATCATTTTTTATCTTTTTTATAACATTAGATAATTAGATAGTAATGACCCGTGATGCACCGACATTTCAAAAATGTTGACGTGTTGTGTCTGACATTTTTTATACTTCGATATTCCAACATACGTTGCAAAGACTTAAAAAAAGTTCAAATATTAAGTTGCGTTGCGTTTTTAATTTCAATTATTAGATTCATTGGATTACAAAGATATCGAGTTTAATATAAATATGTGTGATATCTTATGTTCCTTTATAAAATTGATGTATATTATAAGTTTAATTTTTTTGTTTTTTGTTAAATTATTGAATGTGTCAAAATTTAATAATTTTAGAATTAATGTGTCAGAGTATCGTGTAGTATCTACATCCCGTGATGGTGTCATGACAACCGTTGATTTGATTTGATTTCATTGACAATTACAATAGAGGTAATAATAAAAGGTGATAAACTTAGTTGGTGGTAAATATAATCTCTCCTTTTATTTATTGCTAAACAAGTTATAAAAATAGGGTTTTATTAATGTTATGTTACATTATGTTAATTTTTGTTTCCAACACTCACAACAAATGGAAGAGAGAAAGTGAAATGATTAAAGAGAAAGAAAAACATGTGGATCCCACTTCTTTAATGTTTATAAAATGAAATTGTGTTATGTTACATGATAAATATAAAACCCATAAAAATATTCTTCGAGCTTGTTGTATACTTTCGTCTATAAATATGTATAGTCTAAACAATAATGTGTGCTCAATTATGTTACTTTTACGAAATGAAATAATATTTGAAAAAATGGGGAAATTGTCGTTTTTATAGAAACCCTCTCATGAAATTATGAACAAATATTTATTTTCTTGAAATAAACTAATTTAACCAGGCACATCAATCTGTTTTTTTTATTCTTTAAAGAAAAAATAAATAATAATAACAATCATTTAAGTAAATGATTACATTATTGTTTGTTAAGATATAAATAAGAAGTAATGAATTTTTTTATTAAATAAAAAATTTGGCTGGGTAATTATGAAGAGTCTCGAACCGGTTGGGCGAACTCACAGTAATAGATGACAAAAAAAAGAAAGCAACGAGCATACTCGTAATTAATGATAACTATTTAATGAGAATTTGATTAGTATTTCAGTGATTTGCTTGGTTGTATTATGAAATAAATAACTTCAAGAATGATCATGTATTGAAAGAAGGAGCGAAATAAACTCACGGCAAGCCTCAATTTACTAAAGCAACATAGACAGGGTCACGATTAGGATCTAATTTACCAATCTACAAATTAGCCACTTTAACTCTTTTCGCGTCCTACTACTTTTCCCTTACTTCTTTTTTAGAGTATTATGAACCAATCAACCATAGACATGGAAACAGTTAATTAATAACCTCACATTTTGAAATAGAAAATTAAAATTGGAAACATAGGATTCAGAATAAAAATGTATCAAAATAGGCCTATAATTTTCATGGGTCCTTAATCCACGCGATTTTTTTTACCACCTTTGAACTCCTCTTTAGCATTTATTTCGGATCTATATATAAATGCAGATAGTCTAAAATCTAGGCTTGATTTGATGATACAGATTTTTTGGAAAGAAAATGTCAGAAGCAGAGAAAGAAAGAGATAGGATGGAAGATTATGAAGAGGAAGAAGAGAATGTTACATGGAGTCATGATGATTCAAATCTACCAAACACATATCTAGCTGAGCTAAACATGTTGCTTGTATTCCTTTCATTATTTTACATTTCAAACGATGAGTGCATGGAACATGAGGAGAGAGAGCAAACCATAAGAGATATGGTTGCTGTGAATAAAACATGCATATCAACCAAGAGACGAGAGAAACATGAGCCCAAGCTTGGGAGGAGATTCTTTTCACCAAGATTTCAAACTACCATAAGAGACTCCAGGTAACCTTCCATACCCCATTTTCACAATGTGATGCAAATTTAGACCTTATAACTGCATTTTGGGGACATACTAATTTTTGGAACAGTGACCAAAATGCCACTTTTCACCAACTTTTTTACCTAAATGCCACGCGAATAATGTTATTTTCCAATATGCCACGGGGCAAGTTCGCTACCCGGTGTAGCGAACTCGGTTTGCTGACGTGTCACGTTTCTAGTGGACACCAAGTTCGCTACACGGGGTAGCGAACTTCATACCTTCTTTTTTTAAAAAAAAAAACTTGTACTTGTTATCCACTAGAATTGTGACACGTCAGCAAACCGAGTTCGCTACACCGGGTAGCGAACTTGCCCCGTGGCAGATTGGAGAATAACACTATTCGCGTAGCATTTAGGTAAAAAAGTTGGTGAAATGTGGCATTTTGGTCGGTGTTCCCTAATTTTTTGGGACATTGTACTGCCCTCTTTTTGAATATAATATATCTGAATGTTACGGAGTCGAAACTTTTTTTCAAACTACCACGGTACCATAGTTAGTCAGTTATTATGAATGAGATACATGTCACTTCCCCAGTGACTGGAAAGCCTTACGGGTCTGGTTGCACCAAAGTAGCTACCTTATGTAGCGACTTTGGGTTGAATGAGTTGCGTGTCCAGTTGCTGGGGACGTGACACGTATCGAGTCCATAGTAGCTGACTACCTCAGCGACTATGGTACCGTGGCAATATGGAGAAATTTTTTTTACTCCGTAACATTCAGATATATTATATTCAAAAAGGGAGCAGTACGGTCAATGCCCTGATTTTCTCTGGTTTGGGAGGAACATAAAGTTGAATTAAATTATGCTAGTCTTTAAGCTAATTTCTCTAAGATTAGAAGTTAGTAAAATAATTAAGGAGTACTAAATTTTGGTATTCGAATTCATAGCCTAAGACTCACGGTTAGTCTATAACAAATATAATTGTGGCACCGAGTCATTGACATGACATCATCAAATATAAAGCATTGTTGTTTTGTTATGTTGTGTTCAGGCATGGAAGAAAAATGTAAGGCAAAATCTTTCTACTTACACAAATCAACATAAAGTATTATTATAGAGAAATGATGAAGCGAACCGGCAGTTTTTGCCCCATCGCAATATTTTTGTTAGCGAGGGTTTTGTATGCATAAAGGTAACCAATTTAGAAGCTGTTGATCAACAAAGTACGGATGATGACGAAGCTCCGCCATCAAATGGTGGACTCTTGTACTGACGGTATGGTCATCTTGCATTGTTTATCGGTTAACATTCACCATGTAATTGATATACTATATTTTTTGATATACTATGATATTAAACAAATTTTGATTATTGGGACTTGGAAGTTGAAGTATAGAGAATTTGATTTATTTGTCGAGATTAAAATTATGGGTTTTTTAATATTATCCAACGTTTGGTATTAAAATAATATCCTTTAATATTTTAAAAATTAATATATTAAAAAAAGTTATTTTAATTTATAAATATTGAAATGATATATTAGTTCTTGGAAATTGTACTTGTAAGCAATATTAATACATCAATCTCTTATCATGCCTAATACACCACTCCTAGGGGTTTTTTCATTTTGATGTTGTGTGTGTATAAGTTTAAAATTGATCACACCAAATAACTGAAAATGTCATAACGTTAAATGATACTATTAAGCCTTAAATCACACCAAAATTAAAATTATAGCGGGCATAGCATAGGTTTTCAAAACCGAACCCATTTAATTAAAATTGAACAAATAGCCTGAAAAATTGGAAACTGAATTAATCGAAACTATGAGATTAATTTCCTTTGAATTTTTGCCAAAAAAATTATTTAAGTTGCATTGAATTTTGAATCCAAATTTGAAAACTACAACAAAATTTATGTTTTTAAATAATGTATTGCTTAAGAATGGCATATATCACTCATGCTTATTTTACATTCAATCCATTTTGTTTAATTTTCTACTCTCTTCTTTTATAAATTTGATAAATTTTTAAATTGAAAAATTCTAATTAAAATCTAAAAAAATAGTCTAATCTAAACCGATTTAAATGAGATTGTATTAAATTACATTTACGTTTTCAACAAAATCAATGATATTATAAAAAAAAAAGATTAAATAATTTTTTTAACCCTTCCCAATTTTATCCAATCTACAAATACTTACTAAGACTATCTAAAACCTCCAATACTCACCTAATGTAGCACATGCTGAATAAAAGTTTGGAAAATAAAATTCAGTGAGCATAAATTGGCAAATAAGCCGTTAATTTCACTTCAATGGCTAATAGTTGGGTGAGAATAGACTTTTCATCGGCAGTTAACACAGTTATTTATCAAATAAACGTGATAAATATGAACTATGAAATAATTTAGATTAAGATAGAAATTAGCTTAAATATAAATTGGAATGCGTCCCTTGTTTTTTAAAAGTGATCATTTATTGTCCTTATCACATCTCTACTTCCATAATCATCTTCCCCATCGAGTTGCAAAAGTTTATAAACTTCTCCAAGAACCCAAAGGTAGAGAGTAAGAGTCGACCATTGACCACACCGTTGCAGTCGAAAACTGCCTCGCTATTCTCCAAATATAACTAGTCAAACATCAATAATCCAACCTAGGAAGTAGGGTGACATAATGGTATTCCTCCATCCCAGGAATTGTAACTCATCTGGTCAATTACACTGCAGTGATGCCAAAGGTATACGTCCAATTTTCTCATGGCAAAATCTACAACCTCTGAATCTCATGGTTAGACAATATAAAGTAAATTGGCAAGACTATTCATTGTATTAGTCTGACTGCTTGAAAACTTGCACAAAACAATGCAAATGTAGTAACAAACACGCTTTCTAAGATGAGGGTAGGGAGGGGCATCAGTAATCAGTCACTGAATATTCCACCAATAAAAATGCTTTCTTCACTAGTGCAGAAAACCAAGCACATGTCCTTGCATTGTTTTCTCACCACACTTATTGCCATAGAAGATGAATAAGAAGCTGAATGCTACAGCATGTTCAAAAGGAAATATAAATTGGCAACGAGAGAATTAATTTATAGACACTAGCTCAAGTGCTTTCTAACTCTTTCTAGGAGAGATGAAAAACGAGAAAATAGCCCTAATTTATCATCTCTGCATCATCCCCTTGCCTACAAAAAAACAACAGGAGGCAACCACATCATGCGGATTGGCTTCAGTCCGATATTCTGATCTCCACTCCTAAAATGTCCTTCACCACCTCATATGTTACAAACGCAATTGATATGGATGGGACCACCTACAAGACATCAAGAGAGATAAAGAACGTTATAGTTAAAGCAAGATAAAGGCCATCCATATTTTTTAAAAATAAAGGAGTTTATTTCAATATCACAAAGGCCACAGTAAATGGGAATTGAGATAACTACTAAACACCAACCAACCAGTGGAGGCATTAACAAATGGGACTATAATAAGAACATCTTCATTGACTGCGTTACATAGAGGCTGCTATGCAAAGTGCACTGATTGTGTAGTTCTAGAACACAACTAACAAAATTCTAACAGCAACCCAAAACTTTTATGACCAATGCAGAAAATCCGAGATTTTTAAACAATCTTATGACTCTTCAATTGTGGCTGCGCCTGACAAAGCTATAAATAATAAAATCCTGAGAGCAGGTGGTTGTCACTGTCAGTGCGTGTTTATTTGTGTTTCTATTCGACTCAGACCACAGACACTTGAGTCTTACAATAACTCCTTGACTACCTTTGTGCTGATCAGGTAGAAGCTTATTAAGTTCACAGCTTTAATCAAAGAGGTAACTCCAACAGAGTATGATGGAGGAACCACACACAAGAATTGTGCATGTTACATAAACTGTGCACAAATTATTTCAAGTGAGTCATAGAAATAGTAGTATCTTCCTGAAAAGAAGGAAGGAAATGCCAATCTTTTTTTTCAGACAAAGACTATCATCATGTAGATATGGTTTGCCCACATAGATGTAGAAGGATCGTGACTCATAAGTATTAGATGAAGACTGACCTTTACAGAATTGGGCACCAAACCTTTGTATAATGCACCAAATCCCTCATACCGAACAGTTTTCCTGAATGCATCAATCATGCCAGTGTATTCCAGTGGTACCTTGCCTCTTCCATCACCAGCTACAACAGAAGCAGCATGGTTCCAGCCCACCATCTGCATTCTTCGACGAATGACATCAAGAGGGTAAGCAACAGTTTGTCCAACAGTTCCAGCAGCAGCACCACATGCCAGGCGAGTTGTCACACTCAACTCAGAATCTTGAGCTAGACCAAATGGTTTGGATGTAATTAACCAATCCTTCAAAGACTCGTACACAGCAAAGTTGAGACCCACATAAGGAATCTGAAAAACAGGGGGAAGAATGTAGGAGAATATCAAGTCTAATGACAGTACCCAAAAAGAGATCTTCCATTCAAAATACGAGTGAACTTTAGTGAGTCAATTATAATTACTGCAGTATTATGAAGCATGACTGACAGATTTACCCCCTTTTTGTACCCTAACTATCTTCCACCTAGAACCTACCATAACCACGTAGAACCTTGTCACCAGACCCTAGTAGTAGTACTAATTATCAGAACTCAATATGAAGCGTGCCAAGAACATTGAAGAATAGTAAAACTTCATGTAGAGAACTGTTCTGTGAAGCATGTAGAAAATTCAGTAAAACATCATTGGTGGCAGTAGCAGAACATCTAGTTGAATAGAAAGTTTCAATCTCTCAATAAATTGAACCTGCCAGTTTTAGGAGTGGCCTTATGATCAATCCTACAGCCCCATGTTGCACCTAACTACGTTCAGCACAACTAACTGAATAGATACTATCTACCTTCATATAATAACCAGGTATGATTCAATAAGACCCTAGTCACACATCCTTACTAATATTCCCCACATCTATGAGCAGCACAAAAAAGGGATTTGTATTAAATTATCCCCTAAGAAGTGTGGACTATGACAGGGACACAACAAAATTTGAAGTGCGAGTGCTTCATAGGTTCTTCCCCCTCCCCCAACTGCAGCCTGCAAGTTCTACATTGTTACCATCAAATGCAATATGAGTTTCCCATAAAGCCAATAGTAAAAGCATAGTATTGGGATTTGTTATAACACTGTCTTTATGGTTATGAGTTATGACCATAATCATCAACTTCCTAAAGAGAAGAGAAATTCTAGAAACATTACTTACAACTCCAATGACTGAAGGAAGCCAGCCCTTGTATAAAGCACGTGGACCTTCTTCCCTAAGCACAGTTGACAGAGCATGGAACATTCCTCTGTACTGGTAAGGGGACTTCTCTGTCTGCAAAGGAAAAGCAACCTTATAAAATAATTAAGATTACAAAGAACATGGAGACAATTAATATATATTTTCTCCCCAGTTAAGCTTGCAGCTATAAGAAGTACATCGCTCTGACCCAATACAATCAAAGCAAAGCAAAGATTTGGTAAAAAGAAAAATGAAAGAAAAAAGTACCTGTACAGTTATCCTGCCTCGAACCATGTCCATCGGATAAGTTGCAGACATGGCAATTATTCCAGCACATGCTCCAGCCCCAAGACGTAAAAGAGGAGTCAGCTGAGCATCCTCTGCCAGAAGTATAACCCAAAAATAAAAAATAAAAATTAGACAAAGGGTTTTTATTATTGGGAAATTTTATTTAGATGTAATTTTTTTAGTTGCGCTTTTTATTTTTATATCTTTTAGATACATATTTCGAAAAAAGCAATTATTAAAAAAACATCAATTGTCAACCTAGTGTGTATTTGGATTTATTTTGCATTTAAAGCAGCTTAGAATCAAAATCTTACAAAAGAGCTTTTGAAAAAGGAAAAAATTCAGAGAGTTCCTTATATGCTTGTGGTGCTGTTCTCCAATAAAAACATAGCACAGGTGGTAATTTCTACGCTTCATCTATGAAAAATTTAAAAAGGAGGTTGAAATGGCTAAAAATTAATGGGATAGGTTATTCTACCTATCTTTTTTTCTGCCTACCTTTGCTTACCACTCTCCAACACCATTCGATCAGAATCTCAATAGGATAGAGAAATGAGAAAAGTAGTTGAGATTCTGATCGAATGGTGTTGGAAAGTGGTAGACATAAGTAGGCAGAAAAAAGGCAGGTAAAATAACCTATCCCATAATTAATACACATGTTATGTTTTTATAGGAAATGGCACCACAAAAACCCAAAGAACTGTATCTAAGTTTTTTCCTATCAAATAACCGATTTCCCCCAAAAATAAAGCAAAATCCAGACAGTGCTATTGAAACTGCATTCCCACTCTCCCAACAGCATGTGTGAGTGTGTGTGCGTGTCTTGGTGTTCCTCCAAAAGGAAAAAACAAAAAAATGGCCGTACCATTTCCAGTTTTCTGCTGATACAGACGTAGTATAGCTCTGGCAGAAAAGGAAGGAATAGTCAGTAAAAAAGAGGAGAAAAAGTTATATGTAGGATGCCTTGAAATAAAAATTGAAACTTCTTTGCCACAGGAGTAACCCCTCTTAATTAAAATTGTTCCGGAAAAAAATGTAGGAGGATTGCAGAATCCAATTTTTCATCATTACAAGTTTATCAGCTCATATAAATAGTTCTTCTTTACAACCGGCTAGGCGTGACTGATGCAACCACCAGCATTCTTGCTTTTATATGGTTCCATCAAATGCAATCCCAAATAGTTTGGGATGATGTTGATAAGTTTATCAGCATAATAGTGCACTACAATGAAAAGGTGACAAAAGAAAATGCCAAACAATAAAGCAATCGGTGCATCACTATATAACTAACGGAAAACTTACTTGGAAGCTTGCTCATAACTGAAGAATTTCACTGCAGAATTAGGGACAATTCGAGCACAATTGGTACCATTCCCTTTGAACAGCCCACGAAAACCTTCAGTTCTCCATATATATTTTAGACCTTGAATTGTTCCATTGTATTTTATGTTGTGGGGATTCTGGACCTGTATATGGCAAGCCCCACAGACACATCACATGTATGATACATCCAAGCACAGACTCACCCCCAAACAATAGCTTGCCACGCACCTTTTTTTATCCCAACATACACAAGTAAGAAAAAAATGATAGCTTAACCCCAACTTAGGTCTAAACAACAAAATAAATTAACCTGTAGCAAAATTTTCAACCGTTCCAGGGGAGCAACTGCTGTTCGTGATCTGATACAAGAAGTTCGAGTCAGTTAAAACTCAACATAAATCAAAGTAAGTAGATTCTTTTTATTGGACAGCAATGCAATGCCAGTAAATTGCATAGACATTATTAAAACAAATCCATGAACATCAAATGCATATAACAACTCACTAACTTAATTCATCCCAAAACCGAAAATAAAGATTTCAATACAAATCAGTATTATGTTAACTTCATTAAAATAGATAATATTCCATCAAATAAAAAAGCCAAAAGAAAAAGGATTAATTGGGGAAAGAGAAATTTCTTAATCGTTCCCAGACAATGAAACATCAAAGATCAATTATTAATATTCATCAAGCACGGTCCTACCCAAAACCAGCATCGAAATCTCCGGAAAGATTAACACCATCAGGAAACCAATGGAGCATGAAAATTATTTCCGATCAATCATTTCTTTCGTTTGAACGAACAACCACATATATATATATATATATATATATATATATATAGAGAGAGAGAGAGAGAGAGAGAGAGAGAGAGAGTGTGTATAGGTCGGCAAAGAAAACAGAAAACACATTACAGTCATGTTTCCCTAAGAAACCTCCCCCTCCCAATAAATAAGCATTGAGAAATGGGACTAACACTCCTCCGGCGACTCCACCGGCGACGAGGGACTTGCAGATGGTCATAAAAGCATGGCTGGGAGCCTTGACGCCTTCTCTGGCGAGCTTGGCCTCCTCGGCCAGATTGACGATCTTAGTCTCCGAAGCCATATAAACCCTAACCACGTATCTGTATGAAAAAGAAAAGGAAATTGGATAGAAGGAGTTATCGGCGTCGGAAATTGAGATCTCAGGTTTCTGGCAGCCACACGATCATTTCTCAATGGCCATGTATGTGTTGTGAAAGCTGTGTGAGCTGAGTGCACAACAGGGAACAGTGACGGCGTTCGTTACATTTAGGCTTAGTTATATATACTGTATGTACACGTGGATTCACTCAGGGCCAACAATTTTCTTTCAGTACTGCATGAACATTCATTGCCAATCGAACCAAAATTGTGTGGAAGTTTTTTTATAATCTTATTTCTAAATGTTTATATTTCATTTAAGGTTTAATTTATAGTATATGGGAAAAATGTTTATCCCTTTAAATGATATAATTTATATCTTTTCTCTCTCATAAAAAGGTGAAATTAATATATTTATTTTTTTGTCAACTCTCTTTTTTTTTATTTATCTTTTTCTCTCTCTTTTGATATAATTTTACATTCTTTAAAATGACATATACTTTACCTATACGATATGATATTCAATTTATTCTTTGATAGATAATCATTCTCATTGCAATATTTTCTTGTCACTTTATTCTCGGAAAGTCACGCTAGCTCTTTATTGGAAGAGAATGTATTGAATAAGTGTCGTCGAGAGGAAGGGCGAGGAAGAGAATATTTTCATACAATTGTAATAGGTAATTTTTTTATTGAATAATTGATATTTGGATAAAAAATATTTATCTTTTCTATGTGTATAAATATTATAATTATTTATGAATTTTTATTGACTAATAGTACCAAAGAAATGGTACTACAATAGTATATTACATATTTCCGATGAGGAAGGGGAGCCAGTTTCCTCCCAAAAATTTCAATAATTTGCTTTTGTCACGGTTTGAATCCCTAATTAAAGCAAAGCGTTCGTCACTCACTTGTCAAAGAAATATTATTTACGTGTTATGTTATTTTAATATTTTTCATGCCTCTCTTATTTATCACTCTTTAATATCTAAAATTTTAACTAATCTTTTTAAGGTTCTAATCTAATATTCAAGAGTGGTGCGTATGCATGAAGGGAATAGATTAGTTAGTTGGCGTATGAGAGTTAAACAGGAGGGGTAGATTCAAATATCATCTTTGAAAGGAGTTTAAAGTCTTAATCCTAGACCCCAAATCGGATTAATTGCGAAGCAATAAATTGATTGAAATATTTCCAAATATATATATATATATATATATATATATATATATATATATATATATATAGAAATTATAATCATATAAAAATAAATCAATAATTAAAAAAAAAGAGAAAGAAAAATATTGTAATAGATAGTTATGAAATTATAATCATTAATTTACTTTTATATAATTATAATCTCGATTATTGATCCATTTCCGATAAATTGTTTCTAATCCTATTGGTCCTCCTCCCGAGGCCTGTTTTCCGTTAATCGTATTTATCAAGAGACTGAAAATGGTAATGGTATTTATCCACAATTAGTACAAGATTTTTAAAAATTTTCGGGAATCTGATTTTTTTGAAATTTTATTTTGTGTGTAAATTTTTTTGAAAATACCATCCAGGAAATGGTATTTTAGGATTTTTATGGCAAGGAAAAATTTAATACAACTAAACATAGCATCAAGAAAATTAACTCAATATTCCCAGAAATATTTTAGTCTACCAAATAACTTTTGGTAATATTCCCAGAAAACTTATCTTCCTATCATATTCTTGGAAATATCGTGATTCCCATATAAAAAAATTTCTCCTCTATCAAACACCTTAGTCAAAATTCAATTTTTTTTTTTTTGGTATGGAAAATTCATTTTTTTTTTTTTTGCTTGATTATATACGAATTTTTTGTTAAATATTACGATAAGAAATCTCACTCTTTCATTTTCACTGATGTTCGAACGGTTTAATTAAGCTTTTTATGCTGCTCCTAGTAAATTTTATATAAAATTATGAAATCTAAACTTAAAACAATACGAAAACAATAAATCTATATTTATTAATAATTTTTGGTAGATTTTTTTGCATTTAGTATTATTTTTTAAAATGCAAGTTAGATTATATAAAATATTAATTCAACCCAAAAATTTAAATTATTAAATAAATGTTACATTAATAATTTTATATTGTATTTTTCTAACTTATTCTCAATACAAAATCAGTTGAATTTGAAGAATAAATAATACATAAGTTGATCTAAATATTACTAAACAAATAAATACAATATTAACTTTAGGTTAACTTTAGGTTTTGCCCCTCATTAATTATTTAATAATCATTTTGCCACTGATTGTATATACCATTTGCCCCTTTTTAATCGATTAAATCCAGAATATTTAATCGATTAAATGAATAATGATTAAATCTGCACTTAATCGATTAAAAATAATTATTTTTTAATCGACTAAAAAGATTTTTGTCTATACCATTTAATTGATTAAATTTTTGGTTTATAATAATGATAATAATATTAAATAATAAATAATAATAGATAAATAACAAAGTTTATATACATGAATAATGTATTCACAATTGCAAAAAATAATTATTTTAGATGAAAAAAAATACAAATAATTATAATAATGATAATAATAAATAATAAGAATTTATTTTTATTATTTAGTGAATTGTAATCCTATTCAAAGAATTATGCTTAACTTTCACATTAAAAAAATCACTTATTATTTTAATATTTATTTATTTATTTATTTCATAAAATACCTGCTAAATATTATGTTAATAATCTTAAATAAATTAATAATTGAAAAAAATTAATCCATAAACTGATTAAACAAACCGAGCTTTATATTCATATTTTGAATAAGTCAAGTTTATGATTTTTTTATTTTTTATTTTAATAAATGAATTAAACTTGAACACTATTCGTTTAATCTTCAATTTATTAAATTAATATCCATTACAAACTCAAACTATTTAAATTGATTTATCTTATTAATTTTTTGGAGAGTTTTATTTTTTCTGAGAAGTATTAAGCTGATTTTTCAGACGTCCAACAAAATAACTAAACTAAAAAGCTGATCATACCCAAAAAAAATTGTTCGTTATGTCTTGGTATTGGGCTTAAACCTCAAGGACACTTGATTAATCCTATAGGGTCCGAAGATCCGACAGTGCAACGACCCGTTTATATATTTCTATATTTCTATTCTTTTTGGGTTCACTGAGTAGAACGCCGCGTTTAGAGACTTGAGAAAAAAAAAAAAAGTGGAAGGCTCTCTTCGATTGCTGTTTTTTAAAAATAATTTTTTAGTTTTCAGAATACAAAAACAAAAAAATTCGTTTGGTAAAGCTTGTTTTGTATAAAAAATTATAAAATTATAACTATTTTTTTGTTTTTAGAATCAAATTTAAAGAATATGTTTGAGTAATTTTTGTTTTCTATTTAGGTTTTTAACTTTTAAAACAAAAAAAATACACAAAATAACGGTTTCCATAATTATTCTATAAAACAGTTTTAAGAACAATAAAACCAAAACATAATCAACAGATAGTCTGTTCGATCGTGTTCTCAAATTTTTATTCTTGAAACTATTTTGTAAAATAGTTATGAAAATAGTTGTTTTCTATGTTTTTTCTTTTCTTTTTGAAAGTTAAAAACCAAAACAAGAAATAAAGATAAAGTGATACATATTCTCTAATTTGATTTTAAAAACAAAAAAATTATAATTTTCAAAACATTTTTTACAAAATAAATCTTAATAAACAAGTTTTTTTTTTCTAAAATTTAAAAAATTATTTTCGAAAACAGAAATCAAACAGATAGTGTGAAAGATGCCATCCGTGAAAGATCTCTTTAAGCAAGCAGTGGAGAGCTTGAAGGGAAAAGGCACAAGTTCTGAAGATGGAAAATTACATAAGGGAATGAACAGTTACAAAGACCACAAGGCTGAGATTGGCTGCAGGCGAGGATGCGGATCCGGATGACGAGGGTGCTAATTTGACTGATGAAGAAGATGATGATTCATTACCATTTGCATGTTTCATTTGCAGAAAACCTTTTGTTGATCCTGTTGTAACCAAATGCGTGTGTCTACTTCTGTGAGCATTGTGCATTGAAGGTATAGCCTTACAGTTGTGCAATTGGTAACAATTTGAAGCAATTTAGTGTTTTGATTATGTGACTCAATATTTATAATTAAGATTTTATTTACTCACTCTAGTTTTATTAGCCAATATTGTACCAGAGGCAATATTGGTTATATCAGTTACTGACTAGCTGTTAGTTTGTTTTAGTTAGTTAGTCACTTGTTAGTTATTTCCCGCCTAATTGTATAGCAGCTTTAGTTTCATAGGTGTTGTATAAATAGCTTTATGTACAGTGCAGTATTCATTAATCAAATGAAAATTCAGTTTCACAAGAATTTATGATGGTATCAGAGCTCTAATTGGCTCTGGTATTCTGTAAATTCTGAAAGCTTCATTCTTGTATTCCTTTCTTCCTTCTTCTTCCTGGCTTTACTTTCTTTCTTCTTTCTTGCTGTAAAAATGGCCAACCCGATTCCAAACCTTCCAGAATTCATAACAAATCCTTCTAATCATTACTACCTTCACCCAAATGAGAATCCCTCATTGATTCTTGTATCTCCTCCTCTCAGTGGAAGAAACTATCATACTTGGGTGAGAGGTATGAAGATGGCGCTAAAATCTAAGAACAAGCTCACCATTGTTAATGGCAGCTTAGCAATACCTGCTGATGAAGATCCATTATTTCCAGCATGGGATAGGTGCAATACCATGGTCCTTTCTTGGATCCACAAGTCAATCGATGAATCAATTGCTCAATCCATATTATGGATGGATAAGGCTATTGATGTATGGAACAATCTCAAAGAAAGATTCTCGCAGAACGATATATTCAGAATATCCGATTTACAAGATGATTTTCCAAGATTCAGCAAGGAGACAGAACTGTATCAAATTACTTTACACATCTCAAAACACTATGGGATGAACTAGAAAGCTTGCAGCCCTTGCCAACATGTGTCTGTGGTGGACTCAATCCAATTAAAGAAATTCGTGAACGTGATTATGTCATCAGATTCCTCAAAGGACTGAATGAACAATTTGAGCATGTCAAAACACAGGTAATGTTGATTGAACCACTTCCAAATATCAACAAAACGTTTTCTTTGATAATCCAGCAAGAAAGGAGGTTGAATCTTGGAGTTATTTCAAGTGAGCCAAATGAGAATCAAGCTATTATCAACTTAGCTGAACAGCAAAGACTCAATTTCAGAAATCGAGCTGAACGTTTCAATGGTGAAAGAGAGAATTTCAGTACAGGACGTGGTCGTGGTAATAAATTTTGCACTTATTGCAAGCGCACAAACCATACAGTGGATACATGCTACATCAAGCATGGTTTTCCACCAGGCTATCGTCCATTCAGAGGACCCAACAATAGTTCACATTCTGCTAACATGATAAATCAAGAAAACTCATCTCTGCATTCTGAGTTTCTTGATAGCCAGGATCAAGCATCTGATGTAAAGATCACAAAAGAGCAGTATCAAGATCTAATGAACCTGCTTAAAAGATCCAAAGAAGAAGAGCAGCCAAGCCATATGACCAACATGATTCAAGCCTCAGCCTTTAATGCAGATATCAAATCAGGTAACATGACTAGAGGTTGGATTTTAGATTCAGGTGCAACAGATCATATTACCTGTTCTATATCTAACTTCTCTTCAATTCACAAAATCGAACCAATACCTATCTCTTTACCAAATGGTACACGAATTCATGCCACTCAATCAGGTTCTGTACACTTATCTCCAAACATTCTATTGAAAAATGTCCTATATGTACCTACCTTTCATGTCAATCTCATTTCCATTACAAAATTAATTCATGATTGTCACTGTGATATCACATTTCATGAGTTAACTTGTTCCATTTTACAGAAACCATCCAAGAAGATGATTGGTTCAGCTAGGCAATCCAATGGTTTATATGTGCTTCAAGACAGTGGAGATTCTTCTAAGGACAGTTCCTGCAATCACACAAAAGTTGATGACTCAAAACTATGGCATTATAGACTTGGTCATCCCTCAAATTTTGTAACCAAGACTTTAGCTTTAACCTTTCCTTATGTCTCTTGTAATGATGTAAATCCATGTGACATTTATCATATTTCAAAACAGAAAAGACTCCCATATCATTCTAGTTCCACTCAAAGCAATAAAATTTTTGAAATGATCCATGTTGACATTTGGGGACCTTTTTCCACTATCTCCATTCATGGACATCGATATTTTCTCACTGTTGTAGATGACTATAGTAGATTCACATGGGCTATCCTTATGAAAAATAAGAGTGAGGCTCGACCTTTCCTACAACACTTTATTCATATGGTTGAAAATCAATTTAATACCTCTGTCAAAACAGTGAGAAGTGACAATGGCAAGGAATTTATTATGAATGATTTCTTTAGTAACAAGGGTATCAACCATCACAGGTCATGTGTAGAATGTCCCCAACAAAATGGGAGAGTAGAAAGGAAACACCAACATATCCTAAACACTGCCCGATCCTTATTTTTCCAAGCTCAATTACCTCCTAGCTTATGGTGTTATGCCATTTCCCATGCTGTACACATTATAAATAGAATTCCCACACCTGTTATAAACAATCAAACACCATATGACCTTCTTTACAACAAACCTCCCTTACTTAATGATCTCAAAGTATTTGGATGTTTGGCATATGCTTCTACTTTACCAAGTATCAGACACAAATTTTCTCCAAGAGCACAGAAGTGCATATTTTTGGGATATAAAACTCACACCAAAGGCTACTTGCTTTTTGATATAAATATAAGAACCATTCTCATTTCAAGAAATGTAATTTTCTATGAAAATCATTTCCCTCTCAAAAATGTTATACCTTCACATTCACCCCAAATTA
The DNA here is from genome assembly GCA_032173675.1 of Gastrolobium villosum. Taxonomy (NCBI): domain Eukaryota; kingdom Viridiplantae; phylum Streptophyta; class Magnoliopsida; order Fabales; family Fabaceae; genus Gastrolobium; species Gastrolobium villosum. Next base: position 80,991 of record JAVKPL010005376.1, on the reverse strand, counting down.
TTCACACACCTGAAACAATGTATGATCCTCCCACCATGAATGTGCATTCCCATCTTTCTTCTGATATACAAAAAAATTCAAGCCATCCTACTGCTATACAAAATATTCCTCCTAATACAGAAACTGAACCAACCAACATTCAAACACAGCCAAATCCTACTGTCTCACCTAATCTTCGCAGATCTTCTAGAATTTGCTCTCAACCCAAGTACTTAGCAGATTTCCATTGCTTGATGACTAATGCCAGCTGTAACAAATCATCTTCAGGTACTACTCCCTATCCTCTATCTTCTGTATTATCCTATGCCAAATGTTCACCTACCTATAAACATTTCTATTTCAATACCTCGACTCACAAAGAACCAACCAGTTATTCCCAAGCAGTAAAGCAGGAATCTTGGAAGCAGGCAATGCAAACTGAGTTAGATGCTCTCAAGCTCACTAACACATGGTCAATAGTTGATTTACCACCTGAGAAACAAGCAATTGGGTGTAAATGGGTCTATAAAATCAAATATAGGGCTGATGGAACAATTGAGAGATATAAGGCTCGTTTGGTAGCAAAAGGATATAACCAACTTGAAGGACTTGACTTTCTTGAAACCTTTTCTCCAGTTGTGAAGATTACAACTGTTCGGGTATTGTTATCCATAGCTGTAGCCAAAGGTTGGTGCTTAGAACAACTTGATGTCAATAATGCATTCCTTCATGGTGATTTAGATGAGGATGTCTATATGCAGCTCCCTCCAGGTGTTCCTAACAGCAAGCCTAATCAAGTTTGTAAGCTCAACAAGTCACTATATGGCCTTAAACAGGCTAGTCGACAATGGAATGCAAAACTACTTTCATCTTTGCATATCCTTGGCTATCATCAATCCACAGCAGACCCTTCTCTGTTAATTAGATCAGTTTCTACTTCCTTTACTGCACTATTAATCTATGTCGATGATATTGTCTTAACTGGCAATGATGCTGCTGAAATACTTCGAGTAAAACATCACCTTGATGCTGCATTTCGCATAAAAGACTTGGGCCATCTCAGATTTTTTCTGGGGTTTGAAGTTGCTCGATCTTCATCAGGGTTGGTAATCAATCAAAGGAAGTACACCTTGGAACTTATTGCTGATGTTGGTCTTCTTGCTTCTAAACCAGCCTCCACTCCCATGGATCCTTCGATCAAGTTACAAAAGGATCAGGGCAACCCTTATTCAGATATTCCTGCTTATAGAAGATTAGTTGGTAGATTGTTATATCTCACCAATACACGACCTGACATAAATTTTGCTGTTCAACAACTCACTCAGTTTGTAGCTCAACCCATGGAGGCTCATTATCAAGCTGCCACTCGCATTCTGAGATATCTCAAGGCTTCCCCATCCAAAGGGCTGTTCTTTTCCTCAAAAAATGACCTCACACCATCTGGTTTTGCTGATGCTGATTGGGCATGCTGCATTGATACAAGACGATCTGTTTCTGGTATGTGTGTCTTCTTAGGATCTTCTCTCATTTGATGGAAGACTAAGAAACAAACAACTGTATCCAGATCATCTTCCGAAGCAGAATACCGAGCTTTAGCAAATTTAGCTTGTGAACTTCAATGGTTCTCTTTTCTCCTTCGTGATCTACAGCTTCCGCTCACCAAGTCCATTCCTGTTTTTTGTGATAGTCAATCAGCTATCTACCTTGCTCACAACCCCACATTCCATGAAAGAAGTAAGCATATTGACATTGACTGTCATGTCATCAGGGAACGTATTCAAGATGGACTTATTCACCTCCTTCCAATTCGCTCCACACTACAAATTGCAGACTTCTTTACAAAGGCACTGTCGATTCCTCAGTTTCAAGCTTTAATTTCCAAGTTGGGTTTGAAGGATATTTTACTCCCAACTTGAGGGGGGGTATTAGCCAATATTGTACCAGAGGCAATATTGGTTACTAGCTGTTAGTTTGTTTTAGTTAGTTAGTCACTGTTAGTTATTTCCCGCCTAATTGTATAGCAGCTTTAGTTTCATAGGTGTTGTATAAATAGCTTTATGTACAGTGCAGTATTCATTAATCAAATGAAAAATTCAGTTTCACAAGAATTTATGAAGTTTGGTTATATTTGGTTTCAGTTGTTATAAAACATATGGCTGATTAATTACTCTGGTTGATTAGATTATTCAGCTCTGAAAGATTTCTATATTTATCAGCCATAATTAATACTATATGGTGTTCTTTTAATCTTGTGTTTTGGGCATAAGGACAAGATTGTCTTCGTTTATGCTTGTGATGTGTCTACTGTAGTAATGCTTCATTTATTTCTATTTAATCATGTCTAACTTTTTGTTCTTTTTATTTACAGCATCCTGCAAAGAATAAGAAGTGTTTTGTCGGCAACCAGCCAACGCTTGGCATTTTTAATGTTGCTTATGAGATACGCAGGAAGATGGCCGAGGGTAAATAATCTCACTCGATACGATCCATAGGATCTCTTTGCTTAGTAGAAGTTATCTTCCCCCCCTTTTTTTTTCCGTATTAGACAGTAATGCTGAGTAATGTGTTGATAACAGAAATAGGTTTGCGTAGCGGGGTTAGGTCTGATTTATGCTGTTGTATTTCTTTGACTATTAAATCCTGGAATGTCTGATTGTGAGACATTTACCTCTTTGTATCATAGTTATAAAATGCGGATTGCGGCATGTCATGGTCAATCCCGAAAAACACTATAATGTTATATAGCGGGTTGTGATTGCGGAAATAGGAATAGATATATGATAGAAATAATGACAAAAAAAAATATTTTTTAAAGGCAGATATAGCAAAAGTGACAGAAAGAAAGAGACACATAGAATAAAAAACCCTTAAAAATTGTCTGTTATACATTTAAGTTTTGGAAAAATTGGCATTGTGTCTTATGACAGCAATATGGATGCGATTTGCGATCACAATGGCCGCTATTGCGTTCCAATGCGATGTGGAGCGATTTCTTACTGTGAGCCACCGCAATGCCCATACGGCGTGGCTTGCGGCGCAATTAACTACTATGCTTTGTATTAAATAGCACGTTAGTAGTACATGATGTGCTTCTTTTTGCAGTGTAACTGAGTTTGATACTTGACTAGTTTTGAATAGAATGACCTTAAATATCACAGTTCTTAAGCGAAGTATGAGTTCTTCTTTTTGCTGTTCTTAACCTCTTGTAATTATTCACATATATTGTTGGAATAATCATTATTGTGACTTTATTTACATTTTGAATTGTGAATAATGACTAATTCTGTTTCTGTTATTTTTTTTTTTTTTCTTTAGTTGAATATCACTTAAAAGCATTTCCCGGTTATTGCTTCTTTCAAAGTTTGTTAATGGTAAGGATTCACAAAATATTCTCTTTGCAATTATGTAAGGATAAGGCTGCGTGTAAGGATTTCCTTCACTCCACATTCGCTAGTCGGGTTTAACGAGGAGTGATTTATTTTTATTTTTTTATGTGCAGGTCTTGTTGGAAGAAATGGGACAGGAAAAACTGTTCCCTTATGTGTTGTTTTGCTTAAAAATTGTATATGCTCTCAAAACTGGGGCAACCGACAATATTGTCTTGACTTCATTGATGCTATTTCACAAAGGCTTGAGGAAATATACAAGAGGCTTGACTTCATTGATGATGATTCTGCAGAGTCACGGGCAGCATCTATACTTGCAGTGAGTAGTGAGGCTGGCTGCATCATTAGCTGCATGCCAGGGATCAATATCCTTGGCTGCATTTCAAGTCTGCCTGCAGGTTTGGTTGTCAGTGTCTCTTCTTGGCAATCTAACATCCATGAAATGAAACTATAGAAGCCATAATTCCCACATTTTAAATGGCCAAATGAATCCTCAGTCTGATCAGGTACTGCTCTTAGCTTCCCCCAGTAATTCTGCATGCTTTCTATTATAGCCTACAAATAAAACCACTCCCCGTTAAATCCGACTAACGAACGTGGGGTGGAAGAAATTCTTGTACGCAGCCTTACTCTTACTCTTACATAATTGCAAAAAGGCTATTTCCTGAATTCGAACCCATGACCTTTCAGTTATGAAGGAACAATATTATAGCCTACAAATAACAATTCAAAATTTAGTTTATTGAAAGTCCTCTGACAAACACATAACCAACATGCATGTTTGCCTCTTTCCTTTCCGCAAATATTTTATTACTGGTTAAATTGCTTTTCTTAATAAAATGTTTGTTTACATTTCTTTTGGATTACTGTGTTTCTGTGTTGCAGCCTTTAATTGATAATAGAATTTTCAGAATCTAAAGACAAAACCATAATTTTCAGGTATGGTGGATGGAGAAGGGAACTATGATCTTAAAGGGGCAGGGTTGGCACGCAGTGATCACTACCTGATACATCTCTCTCAACTCTATACTGGGACCAGCTTCCATGTAGATAGTTAGATGGAATGTGGAGGGGAGATTCTTTCCTTGACATTGAATTTGCCTGTAGACACTTCTCTATCACCATCTAAGAAGCACCGATACTCCTTAAATTTTTTTTCCAACATATCGGAAACGTATTGTTTGATAATCGACATCATGTATCATCGAATAACGTATTAAAAACGCGTATAGGTGCTTCATTGATCACCATAGCCTCCTTTTTCAATCTTTCTCTCATTTAGAGTTGGGATCCCGGTAATTCGTTCATGTTTAAATTGGAAAGGATATTGGTAATCTATCTTTTCAACCTTAAAGCATTGGAACTTACCTTCATGTTGCACACGAAGGCTAGCTGCGAGTGTAGTTTGGTATCAGCACTTGAACCAGAAATTTCGAGAATGAGTCACGATCATATGTCTCTTCTTGCCCACGTGTCACATGCAAATGCTTTTATGTACCTTTGCAAACCTCTAATGCTTTTCCATTTTAAAATATTATCATCTGTGATGGGTTTTATGATTTCATGAACACTATATATATATATATATATATATATATATATATATATATATATATATAGGTTTTATAATTCTCATTTAACATGAGAATTTAAATTTTCCTACACACCCTTCGATTTTCGTGCCAACGTGGTCCTACACATAATTTTATATATATATATATATATATATATATATATGGGGTTTTTGTCTCTACAACATGAGAATTCAATTCTCTATGTTGAATACAGAAATATAAAACCCTATATATATATAATGGACGGAAATCAACCGTTGTCATTTATAGTGTAATTAATAATTAATTAATTAATTAATATAACTTCATAAATTATAACCGTTCGATAGACGAAAATCAACTGCTAGGATGAGGAGTAAGGCTTATAAATTTTAGTCTGGATATATATATATATATATATATATATATATATATATATATATATATATATATAGGGATCATTTGACTATAGAGTAAGATTTAAAAAATCTTACTCCACATCTTAGTCGTTGGTTTTCGTTCATCTAATGGTTATCATTTATTTAAAATTAATAATTAATTAATTGTTATAACTTATTAAATGATAACCGTTAGATAAACATAAATCAATGGTTGGGATGAGGAGTAAGACTTTTAAATTTTATATATATATATATAACAAAAGATCTCTATCCTATATATATATATATATATATGGAAAACATTTTCTCATGTTGCATGATAATTCAATTCTCATTTTGTGACCCTTCGATTTGCGTGTAAAACTTTTTTTTTAAATAAATGTGTGACCCACCACTAGTTGAGTCACAACATGAAAATTGAATTCTCATGCAATATGAGAAAATCAAATCTCATATATATATATATATATATATATATATATATATATTAAAATTAATATATTTATTATTTATTAATTGTGTGAATAGTTAGATATAAGTGAAATTAAAGGTTAAAATTGTGTATGAATAATAACGCACCCATCAAATGACGAATGGGATCATATCATACAAATTTGTCATTTAAAAGGCAACTTAAGTGGAAGAATGAGTCCCCTCCTCACAAGCAAGATGTGCTGTATACATATATAGACGACGGATGACTAAGAGGACATGGATTTATTAATAGAAAATTTGTATTTTAATTAGATATAAGCCAAATTAACACAACTTTTTGTCTGTATTTTTTTTTTTATAACAATTTTTTGTCTGTATGATTAATAATAAAGTGGTACGCATGACTTCAAAGACAAGACAGAAACACATGCTTAATCCAGTATTTGGTAGGACACATACAAGTTTTATTTGTAGCTTAAAATTCTATCCATTGGGCGCGCACCTGCAGCTATTTTGGTCGGCATACTCAGACTCAATACTGAGTGAACGTGCACTAACCATTCTAAATGCTTCTATTTTCCAGTTTGTTTGTTTTATTTTTTTTATCGGCCAGACAGAAGAGAGAAAAGTGATAACAGGATAAGGGTTCTGAAGTAAAGTGGCAGCGTTTTTCACGTGAGAAAATAAGTGCCTTTTTCTCTTGGTCCTTTTCCAATATCTATGTACGGCAGACAAAGGCTGAGAGAGTGGAAGAGCTTTTAGCTCAAATTATGGGTTTGGATCACAAGCACAAGTTCTTCAGCTTCACGTTCTCTTTCCGTCCATTAGCACTTTACTTCTCATCGTAGCGGTCACTGTTCACATGGATTATCATGGGCCCTTTTTTACATAAAGGACAGTTAGACACAATAGCTTTCTTATTGTTCTCTTTAGTTTCCAATTTTCTTACATATTTATATAAAATAATTTGTGTAATTTAACATGATCATATCATGTGGGAGGATCTTAACCGTTAAAAATTAAATCAACGGAGATGATTGTGTAACTTCTTATCCTTATATTTTTTCTCTCTCCTTCCTTATCACCATTAATTTATTCATGTATAGTTATGATTGTCCCACATGACATAGTCATGTTAATTAACACATGAGAGAATCCACTCCCAAAATAATTTGTACATAGTTTGAGTATATTTATAAAAAAAATTAAAAAAAGTATTTACTAAAAGATTCTTGCATATTAAAAACTCAAATTAGAAATTATTTACTAAGAGTTATTACAACTTAGTTAGTTATCTCAAATTTGAATTTGAGTATTTAAAAACTTTAGAAAGAGCTTGAGCTTTGCCGCTACACCGGTCCCGCCCGAGAAATATGTCACCAAATGTAAGATCTTACATTTTGTCACGTGTGATGAGAATGAGAAATGACTAATGAGTTGCTTAAAGAGGTTAAACCTTATTTCAAAAAAAAAAAAAAAACACTTAAACCTCCAGTCTAAAATATCATACAAGAGTCAATTAAAATTAAGTAATTAAAAATAACTTTTCAAATAAAATTGTTATCTGATAATTTTTTTTAAAAATAAAAAATTAGAAGAAAAAAATTTAATTATTAAGGAGAAGTTATTATTACTACTATTTTTTAATATTTTATTTAATTAATTGCTTTCGCAATTCAACCTTAGTGTAATAAATGCTTCTCCAAACTCTTGCCCATGTGATTCAAACACCCGTTGGGTTACTATTATTTTGCTAAAACTCAAAATTAATGGGGAGTGAATCGTCTCATATATTATTTAATATAATCATAGAAAAGTGAATAAATGGTGATAAAGAAAAAAAAAAGAAAAATATGAAAATAATTAATTATAAAATTATCACTATTAATTGACCCTTGTATGATTAATATTTTCTCCCATGATATAATCATATTAAATAACACATTATTTTCAAAATTATGCGATGGGTGGAATGCAATAAAATTCATGTTAAAAGCAGCACGTAGTAGTCTGCCAGCTTCCTCAAGTGGTCCTCGTGGCAAATATTTAATATGGTTAAGGACGGCTGAACTTTTTTTGGTGTTCTTTCTCATAATATTAATTTTTTTTTCCTTTTTATTTTTATTATTTTTTCACTTTACCCTCATATTTATAATAAGGAACCACAAAAAAATGGCGGTCCGATTCACTCTAAATAATCTCGTCCTTGTGTGCCGTGGATCACACATTATAGCCTTGTAGGCTGCCGGTGCTCGTCTAATGAAACCCATCTTCTACATTTTTTTTTTGAATAAAAAAAAAACATCTTCTATTAAGTATTAATTATGGGAAAAATAAATTTTATGTTTTAAGAGAATTTCAATCTCATGTTATAGATACATCAAGTGTGGGACCCACCTATTTAAAAAAAATGAGTTGCACATCTTTTTATGGTGTGTGTAGGAAGAGTTTATTTTTTCATGCAATATGAGAAAAATAAATCCCATTAACTATTCTCTCACGAGTCTTCCGGTTGAATATTACGCTATCGGTACACATTACACAGTGATATGTTAACGGAATAATTTTGAACCGGTGGAGATATTAAAAAAAAATTAAAAAATAAAAATAAAGATGAACTTGGTACTGTAACTTGATGATCATATTATTCAAACGTAGCCTTTAAATAGGCAAATAGTACAACTGTGCAGTACAAAGAATGTACAACAGACTCCTAAACAAACTCTCTTCCTAACAAATTAAATGAAACAAACTAACTGTGCATTACAAAGAATAAACAAACTATCTTCTTAACAATTGAGTACCAAATTTTTTCACCACTAACTTACTACCAATCTAATCATCATTGCATCAAAGAGAGAGAATGCTAAAAAATTTATGAAGAGAGAGAAAATATTGATCCAATAATGATTAGATAGGTAATAAATTGGTAGTGAATAAATTTGATAGTAAGAGAATATCCCTCCTCAACAAACAATATTATCTTTTTATCCATTGCAACAATCTCCAACAAATAATATGACTGTATTTCTTATTCAGAAATACAATATATAAAAGTGGAACCATTAAAAACTCTTGTTAAATTGTTATAATCTTCAACAACACTCAAACATACTGTAGTTCTTTGCGAAGTCAAATTACAGGCAATTTTTTATGTCTTTATTAGCATGTGTATGAAAAGTTTGAAATATATAAAATAAATCGTTTTTTCAGAAAGAAAAAAAGTGAATGTTGTGGAAATGTTTATAACCATATATTATTGACATTGATAACATCTTCCACTTTTCTTATAAAAAATTTAATATTATAGAGTTAAGGTGTTTTGTTATTTTTTCTATTGGGAAAATCTAATTAATAATTAAGATAACAATTATAGGTTAAATAAAAAACTTTATATATTGCGTGTAAATATATAAAGTTACCTTTGCAATTTTTTTCCCCCTCTACACACATCAACCTTGAAACCATTCATTACTCTAGAATATATAGTTCTAACCCCAAATTCTTAACAAGCAAAAAGCAAGTCCGCAAAATATATATATTCCATGGAACAGTAACATAATTGTTGAGGAATTAACAACTCAATTCCCATTGGATGGAGGTACTGAACACTCACACACAACTTCAGTTTCATCCTCTCTTTTGTGAAAGTTCCTGTGGCAACCACACGCAGCACAAGTAAGAGCACCACTTGTTCCTTCTCCACCACTTGCCATGAACTCTCTGCAACCATCAACGGCATACCCTCCAACGTTAGCAGCATGATTCCTTTTTAAGGACGTACAAAATAACCAAAAAAATGGGTCGAACCATGAACCGAACCGAACCGCTCCATAAAATAACCGGTTTTAAAAAACGAACCGAACCGATTTTTAAAGAACCGGTTCATGAACCGAACCAGTTTTTAGAACCGGTTTAAGAAGCGAACCGTTTCCGAACCGAACCGAACCATTTTCAAATCAAACTAAATTAATTTTTATAATTTTATTTTTTAAATTTTTAAATTTTTTTATTTTCAAAAGAGGTCGACCCGAACCGGTTTCGAACCACTTTCGAACCGGTCCCGAACCGAACCAAACCACTTTCGAACCAAACCATTTAAACCAATTCAGTTCGATTTTTCAAGAAATCCGATTCGGTTCGACCCATGCACATTCCTAATTCTTTTGGCACTCTCCATATTTCACACTCTTAACGCTTCTTTGAGGCTCTTCTCTTCTCACAACTACTTGACGCTTCCTCATGTTATTACACAAAAAACTTTATAACTTGACTAATAGAAACTCTTTTTAGGGTCATATTAATGATATACACAAAAAGGACATTTTTTATGAGATGTTACTCTTCCGACTTTTAAAGCCACGGTACCATACCCTTCTTTTTGCAGCATTTTTTGCAACTGTTTAGGGTAATTTTTACTATAATTCTCTTTAAGTTCTGATTTGATCTCATGAGATGTTACTCTCTCATGAGATGATATAACCCTAGAAGAATATAGTACAATTCAGGATTTAAAAAAAAATCATAAATTAAGTATTAAATAGTATAGACTAGGTATTAAAAGTTACAGATTAAATAATAAAAGTTATTTCACCAAAAGTAAAATAATAAAAGTTACATTTATAAAAAAATTAGAAATTTTATTAATTTTTTTTTTGGTGAAAGAAACTTTTATTATTTAGTTGCTTAATAATAACTTTAATAATACAATGATGTAATACATATATATTTTTTTTTTCTAAATATGATAAAGTGGATTCCAGATAACTTATATTTCTGAAAGACGAGGTAACTTGCAATGAATTTCATTTGTCATCTGATTTGACAATAATTCATGTAGAAGCGACACGCCAGTTAATTTTTTAAAATCTTTTTTAGATACGATTTGTGCTGTCCTTAGCCGAAATGAGTTATTATATCATATCAATATAATCATATAGAAGTGGGTAGTGTGTAGTGGGTACAATTAAGCAATCTAGCGTTAAAACTAAGAAAAAAATCTGTAATTAAAATTCTCAAAAAAGTAAGCCAGGAAAATGAAACATTAAGATCTCCAAGAAAATGTAAAAGTAGAAATTGTAAAATTGCAATGACATGCCATGGACGGAGAAGGCATGAATGAATGATTGAAAGAAAAGGGCACCCATCACGGGACAAAGACTACGAACAGTCAACGGATACTTGTGGTGGTGATGCCCAGTGCCTTTTTTCCTCGTAATTCTAACAAAACAGAAGGGCTAATATCGGCATTCCGACCACTTCAATTATCACAGTAACACATTCAATGGCAAAACTGTTAATCCAACAATAAACGAATATTTTTGGTCTTAACGCCTATATATAGCATCCCGATGAGAATCTTCAACCCATCTTTCTTTCTTCACTCATCACTCCACCGTACTGCAACAAAGTGCCAAGTCACGGAAACATTTTCATTCTTATCTTTATTCTACAACACACAAACCTAGTTATCTCTCCACTGGTCCCAACTTTCATTAAAATTTGCTAATCCAACAGAACAGAACCTTCCTTCAGATCGAATCCCCTCATCTTCTGAGCTTTCATCCTTACTTTCTTCACTCTCTCTATTCTATTTGACTCCTCGAACACAGCAAGATTCCCCCAGGTATTCAATTTCAGTTTCAGTTTCACCAAAAAAAAAAAAACATTTTTTTTTTAATTTGTTTGCTTCTGGGTTTGTTCGTGAGTCATGGTTGTTGTAGTCCAAGCCAACCCAGATGAATTCTAATGATTTTTCTTCCATTTTCTACTGCTGTTTTTTTCAGGGAATTAAACAGAGTATGCTTTTGTTGAATTTTATTTTTTTAATTTCCTTTAAATATTATTTCCCAAACAATTGATGATTTTTCAGCTTTAATTCTGTGTTCCCAGTTGTCATCTTGTTTCAGCTTTCTCTCTCTAAAACAATTCGGTTGGTTATTTTCACAAAAGCTATTTTAAAAACTCTCATTTATTGGGACTACTTTCCCGGTCTCGTTCTTTTTTCCCTCGTGACTACTTTTTTGGTTCCTTCGACTTTTGCTTTTTCACATTCAGTGTTTTTACAATTTCGCTAGTAACTTAAATTAAACTTTGTATTGAATCCTCTGTTTTCTTTTTCTTTTTTCAAACTTTGTCCTCAAATTTTCTTCGATGAGTCTTTTTTTCGTGTATGAATTCGATTTGGTTTTTGAAAGAATTTTCATGTCGGAGACTACGAGATTCTGTTCTATTGAAGTTGAGTTGACTTCCATTACTGGCGCCATAGTAAGGGAAGAAAAAGAAAAAATCAAGGTTTAAAGCTTTTATTGTAATTTCTCTCTTTTTTTTTTCCCCCTTTGATTGCTAATTTGGTCATTTTCCTTCACTTTTCTATAACGACTTTGCAGTGCAATTTTGACAATTTCCCTATGTCTTGTGTTTCTAAAGGTTCAATGTACTTGTACTAAAAAAAAAAAAAAAGGTTCAATGTACACGTAGATTGCGCATTTATCCAGTTTCTGACACAGATCAAAATGGTAAATGTTACTTTGCATTTTTTATTACTTCTGGGACCGCTAGCAAGAAAAAGAATGAGGACACATTTAAAAAACAAAAAAAATAGAATCACACCTTCCCCCGAAATTGACTATTTTCTTTGTCTTACGATTTAAAAAAAAAAAAATGCAAAATGAAATTATAAATAATATTGTTTGTCTTTTTCTGCGTTACCTCTGTGCCTGAATTGAGTCATTGAATATTCTCACTAATCACACTTTGTTTGTCCTATTCTCCATATAATTGAATACTACTCTCTCTTTTTTTACTCCTTTTTTTTTCTGAATAGGTGCAGTTGAAGGGCTTTGAGGATGTTAGAGAAGGTGGAAGAGTTTAACATGGACAAGGTGATTGAAGAATTCGAGTCACTGACAAAGGATGCGGAAAGGGTTCAGAGGGAAACGCTGAAAAGGATTTTGGAGGATAACGCATCATCAGAGTATTTGCTGAATTTGGGTCTTAATGGAAGAACTGACCCTGAGAGTTTCAAGGCCTGTGTCCCACTTGTTACCCACAAAGAATTGGAGCCTTATATCTTCAGAATTATTGATGGCGATTCTTCTCCTATTCTCACTGGAAAATCCATCATAACCATGTCTTTAAGGTTTTTATTATTATTATTATTTATATTGTTTCTTTTGTTTCGAGTTGGATCAATTGCACTTGAGAAGTTTCTGAATCACAGAATGATATTCTTGCAGTTCTGGCACAACCCAGGGGAAGCCAAAGTATGTACCATGGAATGATGAATTGTTTGAAACCACAATGCAAATATATAAGACCTCTTTTGCATTTAGGAACAGGTATTTCACTTCATTTATTACCCCCTTTTTTTGGTTGAATCTTAATTTTCATTTATTATGTCATCTTTGCATAGAAGGGCCGGCTTGACTCAGCGGTAACCTTGCTTGCCGTGGTGTGTCAGGTCGCGGGTTCGAATCAGTCTCTCTGCAAAAAGCAGGGGAAAGACTGCCTAGAATATTCCCTTTCCCAGACACTCACGAAATGGGTATTTGAACTGGGTCGGCCCTTTATGTCATCTTTGAGACTCTTGACACAATTCCATTATGCAGAGAGTTTCCTATAAAAAATGGGAAGACTTTAAGCTTTATATACGGCAGCAAACAGTCCAAAACAAAAGGGGGTCTTGCAGCTAGAACTGCTACAAGCAATTTGTTCTGTAACGCACGTTACAAATGTGGAATGAACGCACTTCAATCTCAATGCTGCAGCCCAGATGAAGTGATTTTTGGTCCTGATTTTTACCAATCATTATACTGCCATCTATTGTGTGGACTGATTTTCCGTGAGGAAGTTCAGTTGGTGTCTTCTACATTTGCGCATAGCATTGTCCATGCTTTTAGAACCTTTGAACAAGTGTGGGAAGATCTCTGTAATGATATCAGAGAAGGGGTTCTTACTAGCAGAGTCACTGTTCCATCCATTCGAATGGCCATGTCCAAACTGCTCCAACCAAACCCAGAATTAGCCAACCTTATCTACAGAAAATGCATGGGATTGAGCAACTGGTATGGGTTGATACCAGAGATTTTTCCAAATGCTAAGTATGTTTATGGCATAATGACTGGGTCAATGGAGCCTTATTTGAAAAAACTGAGGCACTATGCAGGGGAGCTACCTTTGTTAACTGCTGATTATGGATCTTCTGAAGGATGGATAGCAGCAAATGTCAACCCAAAAATTCCCCCTGAATTGGCCACTTATGCTGTTCTTCCTCAGATAGGTTACTTTGAATTTCTTCCTCTTAAAGAGCTTGAGAACCCTACTTTCCTCTCTATTGATCCTCAGCCAGTAGGTCTCACTGAAGTGAAGGTTGGTGAAGAGTATGAAATTGTTATGACCAATCCAGCAGGTACTAAATTTTTGTCTATATATATATATATATATATATATATATATATATATATATATATATATATATATATGAGATAGGATCCTTTAACACCGGTGACAAATTTGAAGTTTGATCTTTTTTGATCTAACGACTCTCATATGAGGTGTCAAACTTCAAATTTGACACCGGTGTCAAAGGATCCTACCATATATATATATATATTCCCTTCGCATTAATGAATCGAGACTAAGGATCGCAGCTACTAATGCTGGCATAAGGTTTAAAGGATCACAGCTACTAATCTTGGATTTACAAGTGCTTCTATTAGATTTTCCCTTGACCTTATCTGCTTTGTCTTTTTAATTTCCATTTCATGATTCATCTTATTTTTGTATACGCATATGACACATTCCTGATTCCGTGAAACTTTTTTCTTGTTTATTTATGTCATAAATTTTCTGAATATCAAAATGATAAAAGATTTTAACCTGAGTCTACTAGATGAACCTGGAAGTATTATCCGAATTGAATGTGCACAATTTTGCAGATTAGCAATATGAATGCACAGCATTGATAAAGTTACAACATAATCCATTTCGAAAGTTTCTTTTTTATAGGACAGTACTGGATATTAATCTTATTAACTTCTTGGCTAAATTGCAGGTTTGTACAGGTATAGGCTAGGGGATGTGGTAAAGGTTATGGGATTCCATAACTCAACTCCAGAACTCAAGTTTGTTCGCAGGAGCAGTCTTCTGCTTAACATCAACATTGACAAGAACACAGAGAAGGATTTACAGTTAGCTGTGGAAGCAGCATCCATATTGTTAGCAGAGGAGAAATTGGAAGTTGTTGACTTCTCTAGCCATGTTGATTTATCCAAAGAACCGGGGCATTATGTCATCTTCTGGGAAATCAGTGGGGAAGCAAGTCAAGAACTACTCGGTGAATGTTGCAACTGTTTGGACAAGTCTTTCGTTGATGCAGGTTACACCGGTTCTCGTAAAGTCAACTGCATTGGGCCCCTCGAACTCCGAGTTGTTAGGAAGGGAACATTTCAGAAGATTCTTGATCATTTCTTAGGATTAGGAACCGCTGTTAGTCAATATAAGACACCAAGATGTGTAGGTCCTACAAACAGCATGGTGTTGCAAATCTTGAATGAAAATGTTGTGAAAAACTATTTCAGTACTGCTTTCAATGCATAAAATTTTATGTATACCCAAAGAATAATTTGGGAATAGCAATATATAAAAGTGCCTTAGTTTTGCCAGATTGTGCAACTTTCTAGCTTTTTTAAAACTTTTAAGCCCCTGCTCATGTATCTTTGGGTTTGCACTGTTCATTTATCACAACAGTTTCCTCTCTCTGCCGACCCCATCATCTCATTTAAGACTAATGATGCACCAAGCAAGTGGCCCCATGGTAAAACACAAGGCGATTCTCCATCATGAGTGTAGTTTTCACATGAGTGAGACTAAATTGCTATGACTGGAAGGGCAAAAAAAGCTTAAAGCGTCTTGAGCTACGAAGTGGGACATTGAACAAACTAACATCTCTTTAATAAAATTTTATGGTATGCCATGCTACGTCACAATCTCGCTACACCACGAAGTTAGATTGGAACCGAACAAGCAAAAATGGGTTGTCAACCATTCCCTTTGATCTGACAAGCAAAAATGAGTTGTCAATCACGCAGACCGTAAATTCTAAAAAGGTGCCGCGTGACAACATCCTATCATCATCCGCGCTGGCTGCTGAGCTAGAATGGTACAAATTCTGAAAAGGTGTCATGTGTCACCATCGTACCACTCTCTGATGCATGTCATACACAACCTTCGGGGTGTCCAGCGGAAACCTGCAGTGGACTTTGTATAAGATTTCTCTCTCTTTCTATGAATTTGGCTCTTTAATTGTGTACTTGCTTTTTAAGATTAGTTTTTAATTTTTTTTTATTAGCATGTTTAATATTAAAAACCATAGGATAGATGACATTAATAATATTTTTTTTTGGTGAAACATTAATGAATTAGTAGCATAAGTTAATTTTGTATTATAGTTAATTATTTTAATTAATAATTAGTTTAGTATTTGATTTTGATATTGTTGTCATTATTAGCATTTGTTAATAAAAAAGTATACGATAAAAATGTAATTATTTTTTGTATTATATAAATAGTAGAATAAGTAAATTTTAGGGTAGTTAATTTTTGTAATTAGTAATTAGGGTAGTGTTTGTTTTTTATATTGTTGTGATTAGTAGGATTTATTAATAAAAAAATTATAGGATAAGAGACATTGTTAATGTTAATTACAATAATTAGTTTAATATTATTTAGGGATTGTTAATTATCATAATTAGTAATTAGGTTAGTATTTATATTTAATATTTTTTATTAGTTGTATTTGTTATTAAAAAAAAAATTGGTGAAAATTGTTATTAGAATTTTATAGGATAAAAATGTACTTACAGTTGTCAGCAAAGAACAGACCATACATGGTTCCCCGGCAACGACGCCAAAAACTTGTTGCGACTCACGACAAGTGCGACATTCGTACAAGTGATTTAATGTTTGAGTAAGAGATCGTTCTCACGAGGATTAAGGTTCAAGCACTAATTCACTATTGCAACTTAAGTTGAACAATCAAAATTGTATTTGTAACAAGATTTGAATTTGAAATTTAAAGTATTAAAACTAATTAATCGCAAGAATTTAAAAACAAGAATTTAAAGATTTGAGTTAACTGATGTAAATTAAACGTGGCTAGGGTTTCAATTTCCTTCAACCTCTCTATTACGTCTGAATTCCTTCTTTAAGTTAATCGTCCTTAATATCAATCTGATCGATTTTTTCTTATGTAATTAGGGCTCAATCCTTTGTTAACCTAAATCTTTACAATCTTACAAGAACCCTAGTTCCCCGGTTATTCCCCAAGAAAGTAAGCATTAATTTCAAGAATCTCAAGATTACGCAAACCTTATGTCTATCCCTAAAATCATAAAGCTTATGATGAAATTATCAGATACAGATCATGTACCAAGATTCCTATTGTCATGAATTTACCCAAGATCAATATATAAGATTCAAGCTCATATACAGCATTAAGAACAGATAATTTCATTCATGATAAAAAGGAAAATTAACATAACGAATTGTTCAAAACATAATAAAGAAATTGAATTCCATCTAACCCTAACTACTTAAAGATTTAGCCGGACATAGCAAGACCAAGAATGAAAGAAAATATATTAGCTTCCTCAAACTCCATAGTTGATTGGTGAATCTTCAATATCTCCAGTGCAAGCTTGATTTTGATCCGTCTCCGCCGCTCACAATCATGAACCGGGTGTTTCTCCGCGTTCCCTTTGCCTCCGAGTACCAAGAACTCTTTTAGAATGTCAAAAAGTGATTAATCCTGCCCCAAATTGTGTTTTTAATGGCCAAAAACTTGTGCCCTAGATGGATATTTCATGTGGGTCTAAGTTGGGTTTCTGGGGCGCTTAAGCCTGAATTTGGGGGCTTAAGCGCCCTCAGGTAGTGGCTTTTTACAATTTTGGAGTATCTGGGTGGCTTTTTGCAATTTTGGAGTATTTGGGGGCTTAAGCCTCCTCTTCAAGAATTTGATTTTTTTTTTTTTCTTCAGATAAGACCTTCATATCTTCAATTCTTGATCTCCATCTCTCCAATCTTCATATTTGATTCTAGTTATCATCAAATCCCTTCAAAATAAGCAAATATACATTATTTAATTCATAATTCATAAAGTTCATGTTTTTGTGTCAATAAACCCTAGATTTCACTTATTTAACTTGATAATTCATGTAATTTTAGTCTATAAAACAAGATAAACTAAAGGTTTATCAGCTACCCAACGCGAATGATAGGGAGATGACACGTGTCTACATGTATAACCAATCTAGCTGGGCAGCCCAGCACGAATGGTAGGGTGCTGACACGTGGCACATTTTCAGAATTTGCAGTTTACGTGATTGACAATCCATTTTCACTTATCATATCAGCGAAAATGGGGCACCATGGTTGACTGCCATGTGTCTGATTCCAATCTCGCTTGGTGATGTTACGAGATTGTGACGTGGCATTTTGAAAAATTCCTATTAAAGCATGACATATAGGTAAAATTTTATTAAAAGGGTGATAGTTTGATTAATGTCCCGCTACGAAGCAGTTGAGTTGATGAAATAAGGAAAGAGGATAGTGGTGGTCAAGTGTGGTAGTGGTTCTAGCCTTCTAGGCTTCTATCAGTCGACTCAAATGGTGGAGTCCTTATCAACAAAAGCAACTTCTTTATAATCCTATAATGAAATTAAGAAGATTGGGGAAGTATTATTGTACATAATAATTTAATTTTGTAACTATTATGTAACTAAGTTAATCATATTTTAGGTCACATCACCTAAAAGTATCATATAGGATACGGAAGTGTTACCTCATAAACATTACTAATAATCTCGTTACTGTTCTCCTGAATCCTGATATTCCTTGTACTTCAATTATACTAATAATATTATAATCACACATCATTGGATATTCACATCTTGCCATCATACATAGCTTATTTGTCTTATTTTCACGTTTTCTTTATTATGGACATATTTGGTATACAATATAGGATAAGATCTGATAATATAAGATCTAATGGTATAAGGTCCGATTAAATTTTAATATTATTTAGTGTTTGACATGATATTGTATAAGATGATATATTATATAAGATAATATCATTCAATATTTGGTAATACACTGTATAATACTAGATAGGATAAAAATAAATATTTTTGATAAAAATACCTTTTAATAATGAATTTATATATCAGATGATATTAATTTTTTTAGAAATCTGTTGATCAATGTGTCTGAAAGATATATTAATTATTATAAAAATAAATATCTCTAATATTTTAAAATTTTATATATTAGAAAAATATTTCTGCAGTTAATGCAGATAAGTTATCTGCATTTATTTCCAAAACGACATCGTTTTAGGATTGAAAGATTAAAAATTTGTAATTATAAAGACTATAATAACCTTGAAATAAATTAAAATTACAAAAATATCATGATTTCTGACCCAAAACAACGTCGTATTGGGCTTACTGCAGAAAAAGCGAACCCATTATATATTGAATTTTTTTTATTTTAATATATTAATATTAAAATAATATATTAATTCTTGATAATTGCATTGGTTAATACTTAATACATCAATCCCTTAGTAGGCCTAATCCTACCCTCCTATGCTTGATTAAGTTATACATCATTTGATGTATAAAGGAATCTTGTTGTAAAAGCTTATACTATATAATAATTACACCAAAGTCCAAACCATGGTAGTTAAAATCCCGATTTAAATCTATGCTTTTACGCTTTTACGATTTTTTTTAATCAAAATGATTTTATCAAAATTCCAAACGATTTTACAATTTTTTTTACATTAGGATTTTACGATTTACGATTTTTTATCCTCCTTCCGATTTTAAGCAAAATTCCATTTTTAACTAATATGGTCCAAATAACTAAAAATGTCATAATATATAGTATAAGCTTATAGTAACGGACTTTATACCTCACACCAAACACGCCTAAATCACGATATACTACCGTCTACTACGTAGGAGAATTCATATATATTGCTTTTTTTCTAATGATTAATCCGATGGCATTGTGGTTAGGAAATAAAAAAAAAAAAAGCCCAATAAGAAACCTGAATGTGTTTGAGAGAATTTAGGTAAAAGTAATTACAAGGTTTTTTTTCATACAAAAAAAAAAATCAAATAATAATAACGAAAAAATATCTATTTAATATGCATATTTTCTCAAATAAAATGAAATTTGAGATTACTAATCAAGAATCCTTCTTAAAATAGTGCTAACTGCATTTTGGGTTGAAAAATATCCAAATTTGAGATTATTTTGCTTATTGTATCCAAAATTTAAATCAGTGAATTTTTCATTTTATTGGACTAAACCTGACCCGATTCTTTGTACAGAAATCCTGTTAGATAATGATAGCAGAATAATGATGGAATAAACACGTGTTTAGAAGTTTATCTCAACAAAAAGTACACAATTAAATTCAATGAATGCATGTACAGATGTCTAAGTTTACATGTAAGGAAAAATAACCGCGTTGTAAAATATATCAAACTTAAATGCCTAACAAAAGAGAGGAGAGAAGATAATTTTATGATTGCACAGATGTCTCTTGCTCATCTTCATTTCATAGAGTATTAATGATTACGATTTCAAAGGACACACCTCTTCGCTGAAAAAATATGAAAAGAAAAAAATATTATGCTTACATTTTTTTATAATTATTTTATTTACTTGTATACATACTGTTAGAATATAATTTTAACTTTCTTTTTCTTTTTCTTTCTGGTATAGGTGTGGATAGAATTAAATAGAATAAGAAAAAAAAAATAATCATAGTATGCTATTTTAAAAAAGGTTCGTGAAATTACTGCAGATAAGCTATCTGCAATAAATTCAATATGATGATGTTTTGAGGTGAAAATCATGATGTTTTTGTAATTTTAATTTATTTCATAGTCTTTATAATTATAATTTTTTAATCTTTTAATTACGAAATGACATCATTTTTAAAGTAAATACAAATAACTTATCTACATTAATTATTGTTGTTTAAAAAAATATATTCATATTCAGAGAGAAACACCTTCTCTCTGCTGATAAGATACATATTCCTGACACACAAAAAGATAATCATAACTAATTCACAATTAATTCTAGGGAAAAAAGTTTCAGATATTACTATAAATAATTTTATTTAATGTTCATCGAAACGACGTCGTTTTGGGTTGAAAAATTAAAAAATGAGAATGATAAAGATTATTATAATCCTGAAATAAATTAAAATTACAAATATATCATAATTTCTCCCTTAAAATGAGATCCTTTCGGTCAACATTAGACAAAATTGTCTAAAGTAACTTTACAAAAAATAAACTCTTAATTCTAACCTCCTCATCATACACTTACTATGATGGGAATTTCATATATTTAAATTTCCAAAATATGCATGGCATTTTAATTTGTTGCCAATAGGAGCTTCGATACCATAATATAAAAGTGGAAGAGTTTGAGGGTGTGCAGGTTAATCTGTGAGGCAAAGCCTCCTCAGACCAGGGTTTGACACCAACTGAAAATCAAGCCCTGATGAGAACATCTTCTATGGAATCTGGGAGTGGGAAAGAAGCAGGATCAGCTTTTCTCACATGGGATTGTGGAAGCCCGTTATATGATTCCCAAGAATTGGTCTCACTTGCTTACACAATTGAGAGACATATGATGCAATGGCCATATCTTGGTGGACCAAAGCCTATCATCACCCAATTCCATGATCCAGTGGAACTATGTTCAATCGAAAGTGCTATCAAAGGTTCTTCCATGGTAACCACCTTTGTTGAATTTTTGTTCCAGAGCAAGGGGAACATGAAGTTGACCCGACAGAGGATGAAAAAGAAGTACAAGGGAAAAAAAGGTCGGTTTTCTGGGTTCTACAATGGATTGGTTTGTGGAGGAAATAAATTATCCAGTCAACGATGAATCAACAAGCTCATGAGAAATGTGTGTTAGCCTTCATTCTTAATGTATTGCTTAAAAGCTATGCATATCATCATGTGACTTTGATCCTGTCTTTGAAATTATTCAATAATATGATAACATACTCTATATTATAATTGAGAGACAGGATTTCCTTTACCCTAATTTCTTATGTTTTGCACTCTTTCTCTCATAATTCTGATATATATTTATAGATTAACTGATGTGTTTTATTCCTTTTGGATATAACCAAGGGTTTTCCCACCGCACGTAGGATGGGACTAATCCGTTTTGCGGATTGAGAGGGCAAGGGTTTCTCCGCTACTCACAAAGTGTGTTTACCAAGATTCGAACTCAAATCCTTTAGACTCACAGCCTGAACCCCTAGAACTCAGCACCAAACCAACTGAGCTGCACCTTACTCTTTTTGATAGAATATACATACGATGGTAATATATTAGATTTTCTCCTCGAAAGAGTACTCTCAGTGGTAATGAAAGTCATTGATAAATCATTGAATCTTATTATGTTACATTTATTTCCTAGGGTTCACTTTGTGTTTGTCATTGTCATTGCTCACTTCGTTAATTGTTTTGGCAATGGTATGGAATTGGGCCAAATTGTCTGTCTCCTACTTTAGTGAAATTCCCATGTGGAAACCACCATCTAAACAGGGGGTAGCATCGTGCCCTGTTCTCACTCCTTAGTCCTCTTTATTTTTATTTTTTATTTTTTGTTGAATATCATTGTATCTATTTTCATTTCATTTTTTACCGTTAATGACATTTGAGAGAAATAGTTGTCAGGGCCAGATGAATATTAATATATTATTTTTAATATGACATAATTTATTATCTACTAAAAATTTATTAAAAAATTGAAAAAAATTCATTTTCACCCAATTTGGTTTTAAATTTATCATTTAAACCTATTATGCTTAAATAATTTACCATTTTATCATCTGTGGTTCTTAAATTTTTATTTACACTCATTGTCGTTACAAAAGTATATCATTTAGACTCCTTGTGGTTTTATAAATATAAAAATATTTACTTTTTATAAATTTCATTTTATATATTTATCATATTATCCAATAAAATCAATAATTAAATTAAAAATATTTCAAGTTATTTTGAAATTAATTTATAAATTATCTTAATTTTTATTTCAAAATATATATATTAAAATAAAAGATTATTATTTAAGATACATTATATGTGTATTATCAAAATAAGATATATAATTTCTTTAGATAATTTTATAACGAAATCGGGTAAAAAATAAAAAAAAAATATTTGATTTGAATTTATTTTCATGATAAAAATAAGTGAATTTTTTCAAGATTTATTTATATTTATTTGCCCTGTTGCATTAGATGTGGATATAAAATAAAAAGTAGGGAAGAAAAATTATACGTATAAAATTATAAGGATATAATTGATATTATTATTAATTTATATTTAAATAAATATTTTATAATTTTTTATACACAAATTAATTTATAATATGATAAGAGGAGGGATATTCTCACTACTAACTTACTATCTATGTAATCACTATTAGATTAACATTTTCTCTTTCTTTAAAAACTTTTTAACATTCTCTCTCTTTCATCCAATGGTAATATGATGGATAGTAAGTTACTAGTGAGAATTTTTGATAGTTAAAATATCTCCACTCATATGATAATGATATAAGATAAAAGTTGAGAAAAATAAAAAAATTATGTAGGGGTTTAAAGTTTATAAAGCTACTTTAGATAACTTTATCTAATTTTACCAAAATACACACACAAAAATGTGTGTGACTCGTGTCTTTTTTTTTTTTTTTTCTCTTTCTTCTCTTTATATGGGTCCACATGAACCTCACACATTCTTTTGTTTGTATTTTGATGAATATAAAATTATGTTATCTAAAAATCACTAGTGGTCTAAGTGATATATTTTTATATCCACAATGAATGTAAGAAAATTTAAAATCACAAAGGATTAATTATTTAAGCACAATGTGCTTAAACGATAAGTTTAAGGGAAAATATTTTCTCCTTTTAAAGGAGAAATTTTTTCTCATGTTAGTGACTCATAATACAAGTAGGGCCCACAAAATAGTAGAGAGAGAAAAAGTTCTAAAGTGGGACCCACTTGTATTATGAGTCACTAACACGAGAAAAAATTTCTCTTTTAAAAGGAGAAAATGTTTTCCCTAAGTTTAAAATCACATAAGATCAAATAATAAATGATAAAATCACAATTGGTGAAAATGAATATATTATAAAATTTATAAATTATTTAAAAGGACTTCGTTAAAGAATAAAAGTTATCCTCAAAAGTTTTAAAAATATCAAAAGAAAGAGGAAGATTATAGTGACAATCTTTTTATTACAACATTTTACAACCATATCTTATCACCGTTGATTTTCATCAATTAACGGTTATCATTTATTGTGAATTAATAATTAATTAATGAGTTTAATTTGCTAAAATGATAACCATTGAGTGGCGAAAATCAAAGGTAATAAAATATAATTGTAAAATATTGTAAAAAAAGAAAATCTTAAATATAACCTTCCCCCTAAAGGAATTAGCCCCCTCAAAATCACTAGCTCCTAATTAAAAGCAGAGTTAGATTTTTTTCCCGAAAATAAAAATTACGTAACAATATAAATAATAATCACACCCTTTTTTTATTGAATCAAATAAAAAATTTGCTTCTGTTGAACGCTTGAAGACCCACTACCTGTAACTCGGGAAAAGTTTTAGTGAATCAAAATCACCAAAAATTCAGCGGCTCCTCTTTGTATTTATGCAAAAAAAAAAATCTTCCACTTTACTCTTTTCTTTCATTTTATATTTTCATTTACGTCCCACATTTTTTAAAAGAAGACGACTAAATTTTGGTGTTCCCGTCCACCAAAACTTTTCTAGTGTAACTCACGTTCCCACTTCAAATTGTCTGTTTACTTCTTACTTATTAGGTCTGTTTCTCAATGGTGGAAATAATAAAATAAAGGAAAACATTTTTTCACGTGGCATAAGAATTCAATTATCATGTTAGTGACTCTTCGATTTACGTGCAAAGTTTTTCTTTTCTTTTTCTTTTTTTAATAAATATGGGACCCACCACTAGTTGAGTCACAACATGAGAATTGAATTCTCATGTAACATGAGAAAATCAAATTCCTAAAATAAATGAGATGAAAATGATAAACAAGGATAAGTATGACTCTAAAGAGATTAAACATTAAATTAATATTGTCAGTGGATTAGAATTCTTTGCCTTATTGATCCAGTTGGCTGGTGAATATTTACTTGTGAGCTGGGCTGTGTGTTTATGACTGTTATTGGGCTTAGAAAAGATACAATATAATGCGTCAAATATGTTAAGGAAATACGAATTTGTCTTTTTTATGGTTAAATCTCGAGAAAAAAAAAATTAAATAGGATTGTGAAAAATAAAAAGTAATAAAAAAGTTTAAAGAAAAGGGGCAAGTATTTTTGAGTTTGGATTGAATTAGTTTGACTTAGCTTGCTATATGTTGAACTACAAGCAGTGGGATGTTGTGATTATTTTGACATTTGTTCTTTTAATTTTGAAAGAATCCTAGAATTGTGGTTTCTTCGTATTTTCCCGATTAATGTTTTCTTTATTAAGAGAGATATAAAATCATGTTTTATTTGTTTAATTAATCTTGGTAAAAAAAAATCTATCTATAATATTGATTGTATGGTTAGCTATCATCAATCATTGTTTTTTTCATAATAATTTACATATAGTTATGTTATCTTAAACATATTCTAATATGAATTTATTTTGGAAATAAAACTATATTTATATAATTTTTCATAATTAGAAATATTGTCTTAATTGTCCAACAAATTTCTTCAAAATTTAATCCATGAAATAATCTACAATATTGATTATATAATTTGTCATTCTCAAGTATTATACTTACCTTAAAGTTCATGTGTAAGCTACAATTATATTGTCTTAGGCTCTATGTATTAGTAGATTTTTTTTATAAGCTTTTCAAATTAGAATTAGGCGATCCACAAATATTTTTTAAATAACAATAATACCAGAGGATGTCGGAGTCAAGACAAAATTTTACAATTCATAATTTAGGTTAATTTAATTCGTTTGTTTTTGTGAATTAAATAATTTTATTTATAAATAATTTACATAATAAATTTTAAGATAATAAATTTTATAAAAATATCAAATGCAGTTAAATAAAATTTCCATTATTCTTTTTATATAATCATGACCATACTTGTGCACAATATTTCATTATTTGTCTTGGGGTGCCGAAGTTTTTGCAGCCACAAATTAACATCTTATGCATCGTTGTCATTGAAAATATTTGAGTTATTTGTCTTCTAGAGGATTAATTTTAGCGAAAAACAAGTATTATGTCGTAGGAAAATTCTCAGGTCATGTCATAGAGATAATTAATTGTGGGGGCCATTATTTAAAAAAAATTAAAAAAATTTGATGGACCCACATTTATGTGTATCACTTTTATGTGCATGTAGAATTTTTAATTTTATTTTTTTTTGATAACAAGAAAAATTGTTTATGTAATGTGAAAGGAGGAAAATATTACCCTTAATTTTATAGGGAATCCTTTTTATGATATTGTAAAAGATAAATTGTCTCGTATAATAATATATATTTTTTTGAAAAATATCTCATATAATAATATAATATGAGAAATAATGTTCCATTAATTTTTGCGTGCTATATTGTGAAGGTTTTATGTTTATTATGTTGTAGGAAAAATGATTGTGTAATGTTATAGAGATTCATTTTGCGTGCCATATTTTTTATTTTATTTTTGTTTTAAAATGTGTGGGCCCCACAAAATATTGTGTATGTAGGAAAGTTTGTTGTGTTATGTTAAATGATAAATGAAAATCCTATGTGAAAAATGCCATGTGATTTTGATTGACATCTTGTGCAAAATACCCACTGATATCACATTCTGGAGGGAATATATAGTTATCCGGGACCAATGCACCTCTTGAGAGTGTGAGGGGAGAAGTAGGGGTGTAAATAGGTTGGGCTGGGTTGGGCTAGGATTTGGTTTAAATAGGTTAGGTTTGTGTAAAAATTATTGGGTATGACCTGGTCTATTAGCTTGTGTAGGCTCCAAAATACAAGCCTGGGCCTGATTTATATTTAAAAAATAAAAAAACATTGTCTAGGCCTGTTAGCCTTTTACTCCTATTAAACATTCAACAATTAAAAGAGTAACTAAAATAATATTATTTTATTATTTGAAATTATTAAAATAATAATTTTATTTACTATGTTTTAAATAAATAATAAGATATAGACCGGCCTGTAGGCTTATAAGTCATACATATACAAAAAAAATCTATGACCTATTTTCTAAATACATATTTTTAAAAGCTTAGGCATGTTCTATTTTACTATTTAAATAGGCCAAACCTGACTTAATATAGGCTAAGCCGTAGGCCCCTGTAGGCCGGCCTAGCCCATTTACACCCCTAGAGAGAAGAGCGGGAAGAGAAGAGAGGAGAGAGACGAAGAAGAAAGAGAGAAAAGGGGACTAGACAATGTTATTAGAACCGGACCGGTTATTGACCCGGCCGAGCTACCGGGTCACTGGGTCAATGGTTCAACCGGTGGGTCACTAGTTGAATCGCATGAACCGGATATGTATATAAATTTATATTTTATACTTAATTATATAATAAATATTTTAAATGGTGAAATTTAAAAAATAACCTAAAGTAGTCTAGTGGTAATTACTATGTTGTCTATTAGAATCGGACCGGTTGATGGGCCAATTTCTGGGTCAACTGGTTCTGTTAATTTAATAGTTATATAATATGTATATAAATGATGTATTTTATTCAACAAATGATGGTAGTCTAGTGGTTCAATGCGGCACTCCTCATTCCACGTCTAATATTAGAATCGGACCGGTTAATGGGCCAATTTCTGGGTCAACTGACCATGCTGATCCGATTTTAATAACATTGGGAATAAGGAATTAATTTCCCATGATCTCATAATTTTGAAATATTTTTTCCTTTCTCTCCCTTTAATCTTAGGGACCAAATTTGGTGCGCTAGGTCCTATATGCTCCTTGGAAGTGACACTATAATAAAAAGTTATTTTTTATTTATTCTTTAATTTCTCTTCATTATTTATATGATTATGACTGGTTCGAATTACTTATAAATAATGATTCGGGTCCACTAAAATCCTCCTCTTAGATCCCATTTGTAGCTGGATTATTTGTGGTTTCCTGGAATTCTATGGTTGGGTAAACAAATGCAAAGTTTGGTTGAGGAAAAAGTGAGATTATTCGGAGGAAGTAAAAATGCTAGAATTTGCAAATTCAACTTAATTTTTTCTGAAATCTCAACCAAAAAATTCGACGGATTACATGGATTTGTTTCTTTCATGGGGAAATGAAACATTAACTGCGAAGCCTGAGATGAGAAATAACCCTATGACTTGTACTTGCCTTACAGAAATTGAGGTCAGCAATAGAAGAACAGTGGAGCTTTGTTACTCAGAAGGGTTAGTTTTATAAATTCATCACATATTCTCAACAATATTTTATCATTTATTAAATATAGACTCAGAAAAATTAAACTAATATTTCTGATAATATTTTATCATACTAAATAATTTTTAATTAGCAATTTCAAAAAATTTATTTTTCCATCATATTTTAAAAAATTGGTAAAATAAAATTTATCACGTACAAATTCCCCTTACTCTTAAACATTTGGCAACTCTCCAGAACTGCTTGTTTTTTCAATTTATAAGGAATTGGTCATGGGCTTCTTCCGCGGCTTTTGACCCTCTCAACTGAAAAATAATAAAAATTAAAATAACACTAGTTGCTTTTTTTTAATTCTTTACATTTATCGAATTTAGAGTTGACTAAAGACTTGATAAAACTTTAGTATTATCGTCCTACTTTGCAATAGTAATATTGTAATTATATATACTTCAAAATATATAATTACAATATTAAAAAAATTCTTTTTTTAGAAATTTATTGACTGACATAAAGAGGGAATTTTTTTAATATTATAATTATATATTTCTCAGAATATATAATTATAATATCACTGTTGCAATGAACACTAAGTGCGACGGTAGCATTAAAGTTTATTTCCTTGCGAAGATGTCAAACTATCTAGAACACAAATCTAATAACAGTACCAAGTATGCTTGTTATAATGTTATTGAAATATTTTCGTTCATTTTAGGTAAATAATGAGGCTAATATTACTTATATTATAGGAGATAAATTATAAGGAATTATTTTCTTCTTTCATAGGAGAAAATGATTTTCTTCCTTTATGTCAAGAGTGGAGCTCACAAAATAGTTAAAAGATAAAAAAAATTAAGATGGACCCATTAAATATTGGATATGTAGGAATGGCTTGATTTCTCCTTTAAAGAGGAGAAAATATATCCCCATAAATTCTATATCCTAAACAAGGGAATTGTTTTTCTTATGTAACATAAAGTTAAACTTCTCTCCTACACTCACCTAAAAAGAGATGGGACCCATTTATATTTTTTCTCTCTCCTATATTCTCTTTCCTCTCTTCTCTATATGTGTCTATAGGAGATAAGTGTTATCCTATGTCACATGAGAAAACAATTTCCCCCTAAACAAACATAAAAGTACGTGCAGCCATCAGCTATGTGAGGAGAGAAAAGTCAAAGACAAACATGCATCTCATATATTTTTATATATGTATAAAAAAATAATTTTATTTCTTACAAAATAAACCATAAACGTATAAAAATGAACATTTGAAAAAGTAACATTTTGAAACGGCCGTTGATGTATCATATAAGTATAAATATTAATGATGACGAGTTAGTAGTAATCAAATAACATCTTATATTTTATTAAAGGATAAAGTGTGTGTCATTTTGAAGGATATAAAATTGTGTCATTTTAAGATAGAAAAAGAGATATATAAAGAAGGAAAGAGAATTATCAAAAAAAAATAAAGGTGTGAATCTCACTTCTTTATGAGTGTGGAAAGATATAAATTATGTCATTAAAAAAGATAAACACCGGTAGTTTGCTTGGCGTGCAGTATTTAGAACAATTCAACTATTTTTTCAAGGCGACTTTGTCTCCTACCTGCATTGGACCAATACACAAGAAGCACTATGATTCATGATTGTACTAAACCACTAATTTCCATCCATTAGCGGACTGAAATTTTTACGAACGTTTGGATATATTTTTTTAAAAATTATGGTATAATTTTTATATTTTAATTTTTCAGAAATGACTACTTTTACTTCACAAGGAAAAAAAGTCAAAAAAACACTAAAATAACTTTATTTTATGATTTTTTTCTCATTTAAAAAAACTTATCTATTTACCATAGTTTTTTAAAATATTTTTTTAATTAATTAAAAAAAAATCAAACGAAACCCTTTTATTTTATGTGCAATGAATGAATGAATCTTATATCATGCTTTTCTACATAATTTTCACTTGCAATAATCATTCGTTTCATACGTGTATTGTGAAATATCCTGCACCCTCTATAAAGGGATTATGCCCTCATGTATGATCATTTTCATTTTGTACTATTTTACCTTGTGTACGGGGGCAAATTTAAGAGAGGGCGAAGGATGGTGTTATAGATATAAGATAATATTTTTATAATAATAATAGATTACAAGTCGTAATGGTTAATTTTTTAAAAAGTCACTTGTAATGATAGCTTCTTCTATTAATTTTAATAATATTTGTTATTTTGATATTATTTTTCACCCTCTATCATTAAAAGAAAAAACTCTGAATTTGCCACTAATTATACTTAACAGAGCGTTAAAATTTTTTCAAGTGAAACACCACCCCTCCGATACCAAATTGAACGCAAAACTACTCAATCCCTCAATCTCGAAACACATAAAGGGAAAAAAAAAAAAAATTCTAGAGAATCTTCTATTCCAAATGACGAAGCCAATACTTTTTTTTTTTATTTTCTTCTATAATAAAAAAATATGTAGGTAGGGAAATTTTAGTCGAATAGTTGAGCATGATAACTTGTTATTTTGCATTTGTTGGACAAATATGTGTACTAACAAGAAGCGAGGTGTGTTCCATTTTTAACTATGGTATTGGTAGCAAAGGTACAGACCGGGAAATAGCTAATGAATCTTCATTGCTCATTGCTGTCTAGCAATTTTAAAACCTTAATACCTACGTTTGAAAACCACGAATCGGTGCTTGATCCGGTGCTCAACTATTAAAAGTTAAATCCATTCATAATTTTCTTCAAATATGATTGTGTGGGGTGTGTGTAGTGTAGGGTGTTGTGTTCAATTTCTTGTAACCTCAAAAAAAAAATGTATTTTATGTGTATGTATTTTCTTATCAAAAAATGGAAGAAAAAAAGAGATATAGAAAAAAATAATCATAAAAATAAGAATAATAAAAATATATTACTTTTTTCATATTTAATAAAAAATATATAGAGTGTTTATCAAAATATATATATATATATATGGGGCAAGATCCTTTGACACCAAATTCCAACTATTGATTTTCGTCAATCAACGATTATCATTTATTGGAATTAATAATTAATTGAAAGTGTAATTCCCAATAAATGATAACCGTTGATTAGGGAAAATTAACGGTTGGAATTTGATGTCAAATTTTAAAATTTGACACCGGTGTCAAATGATCCTATCCCTATATATCATATATATAATCGAAAATATTTTTCATATTACACATGGACATACTCTCGTTGCAAACGAGAAAATGAAAAAGTAAAAAGACAATTGTCTCCAATCATTCAATCATTATACATCTAATCTTCCAACCCCAAATTGATGCAGAAATAAACATTATTAGATAAATTCTATTTAATCCCATTCCTATGTATTCTTTATGAAATAATATTAATAATTTTTTTAATTATTAAATAAAGAAGGTATTATTAAAAATAATTTATTTTCAAAATATCATGATAATTATTCAAAAATATATTAAAAGAATATAACAAGATATCAAATGAAATGATTACTAATATGCTTAGCAACGGAACGCATATATTGGTGTATATTTATAGGGTTTATTTTTCTATAGTAAATATAGATAATTTATCTACAGTGAGTCCAAAATGACGTCATTTTAGGACGGAAATCAAGTTATTTTTGTAATTATAATTTATTTCAGGGTTATAATAGTCTTTTTCATTATAATTTTTTAACCCAAAATTACATTTTTTTGGAGCGGAGGTAGATAATTTATTTACGTTCACTTTATAAACATTAAAGCAATATTTATAAATGGAAATATGTTTTTCATATTAAATACAATAATTTTAGCTCATATGATACATTAAAAAAAGAGAAAGGGAAAAATTAATTTCATTCACTTTTTGTATGTGAATAAAATAATTTTATTTCATGTAAAATATATTTTTTATTTATTAATAACTCTTAACTCTTAGTCAAAACAAGAAGAAAATAGAAATAAGAGTAAACACCCATTTTGGTCCCTGGCAATATCCACGAAGTCCTTTTTAGTCCCTGACAAATAAAAAGGACCAAATTGGTCCATAAAATTACAAAAAAAGGCCACGTTAGTCCTTCTGTCAACTCCTCTGTCACGGCCAAACTAACGGTGCTTATGTGGCACGTTAGTGTGCTGACGCGGCTTGGACATTTGACAGCAGGGATGAAGAAACGACGTCGTTTGTGTAACTTTTTTTTTTCTTTTCTTTCTTCTTCATCTTCTCAACAGACACCAAAGAAACATTTGCAGCTACTCAAATCCCATCAAAATATCATTTCATTTAAATGAAAGTTTGCATTTTCCAGAACGCCTTCTGCACAAGGATGATTTTTTGATCATTTTAAGCTTTCGTTGTCGATTTGCAGCAGCGTGAGAACAGATTGCATGTTCTGTAACATTCTTACATTTCTTGCATTTTCATAGAAAGAAAGTCGTTCGATTATAATGTATGAGACAGAGAAATACATTAAAGAGAGCGATGATGTTCTAAAAAATTGCAAATGTGTACAACAACATCCTTCAAAGAAAAACGAAGCAAGATGAACCAAAATGGGACCCCAAAAATATTCCCGACTCTACCTATTTAAAGAGAGGAGCCTCACCTAGCTCCGCAACCATTGATGACTACTATTACTAACAATCCCAACCAAATTCAAAAGAAAACAAAAACTCTTCCTTCTTGTATGCTAGCGATAATAAAGAAGAGACAGACTATCTCCATTCTCCACCTCATCTCCAGGTTCTTCTTCAGTAAAATCCTCCAACAGTACTCGGGTGTCACATAACACGCTCATTGGGGGCTAAAAAAAGATAACAAAACAAAATAAAGGGAAAAAGCACATAAATTGAAGGGGAAGCAATTAGGGATATTGACAAGGATTACATTTCCGTACATAATAAGATAAGGTTAAAAAGATAGGTGCCATGCCAGATTCATGTTATGGTAAGAGCAAATCATCATATCCAAAATCCAAAGGCGCAAAGATTCAAATATGAAATCCACAACACAGTAGGATTAGGATTAACCAAAAAGGGAAAGATGAAAGGTTGAGCCCATTCAATGAGACAAGATTGGTTTGATTTTGCATTTCCCTTCCCACCACCGATTTTGTTTTTATAATTAATGAAGAATTACTACAACAATAACAACAATAAGAAGATGAAAAAGAGAGAGAGAGAGAGGGAGACTATGAAGAGAGTGGCCTGGGGGGAGGAGGTAGTAGTTGATGAAGGTCGTGAGGAACCTGGTTATGGTAAGGAATCCCCTGAGCTATAAAAGGGTGATTCAACAACTTAAAGAGCTCCACCTACGAGAGGGATCTCTCTGCAAACATCGCAAAATGAAATCCCTAAACTGAGTATAATTTAGGGTTAGTTTATTTTTTTCTTTTTTAGTTTTAAGTGGAGAAGTCCATCAATCAAGGAATCCAATTAGGATTTTTATTTCCTTCTGGTTTGGAAAAATTAGTTAGGTTTTTATAAGTTCAAAATTGTTTAGATTCTGGGGTTTTACCGGAGGAGAAAGAAGATGAAGAAGAAAGAAAGTAAAAATAAAAAATTAAAAATTAAAAGTTACATAAAACGACGTCGTTTCTTCATCCCTGCTGTCAAACATCCAGGCCGTGACAGCACACTAACGTGCCACATGGGCACCGTTAGCTGAGCCGTTACGGAGGAGTTAACAGAAGGATCAACGTGGCCCCTTTTTTGTTATTTCAGGGACCAATTTGTCCTTTTTTTATTGCTAGGGACTGAAAAGACTTTCGTGAATATTGCCAGGGACTAAAAAGGGTATTTACTCTAGAAATAATTGGGGATTTCATGATGTATAGGAGGATTTTTTTTAATTTAAATTTTTTTAGAAAAATGGCAGCGAACATGGAATCAAATTCCAATAACAAAAGTCAAAGATATGTCAGTGATAAAGAAAAGGAAATGTTGAGCGGGCGAAAATGAAAGGGTGGGACTCACAGCCACTAAAGTTGTAGGGTCATGGTCATGGACCCCCACTCAGATATCATAGACTTAAATTTCAGAATTGATTTCTCTGCTCTCTCAGACTAGTCAGCCTCATAATTCATAAATAACGCTTCTCTCGAACTTTCTACCTTCCACGTCGCCCCAAAACATTGCTTCTCTACCACTTTTATTTAACTATTAAATTCTAAAAATGAAAAACAACAAGATTTATTTTAGGCAGTGTATTTCCATTTATTTATTTTTAATTACTATTATTTTTAAATTAATAATTAAATTAAAATTAAACTCAATATCTTCTACATAGCATAAGCAGTAATTCAGCCAGCCATCTCCTCTTCCACAATGTTATGAGATTTAACATCTAATTTGATTTACGGATTTTCATTAATAATTCTTAATGATATTTCTATTTTTCTTTTCATGAATGTCAAATACAATTTTCATATGATATTGTTATTTTTACAAATAAATATACTCAACAACAATTTGCACTAATTGCATGAAAATTCATATAGGAAAAAAAGAGAGAAAGAATCAGAGCTTTTTTTGACCATATCAACATACAAAAGCAAGGAAACAACACGTATCAAAGAAAAGTGTAAAACAAGTAAACAACCCAAATATGCATAATGTTATAGTGACTTGTAGACGCCACACATAAGTAATAAGTAACAAGTTAGGCAACATTTCTGTTGTTGAAAGGGTAAATGAAGAAGGAAAATACTACTCTCATTTTATATGAGGTAGTTATCTCATTTTCTCTCACTTCGAAAATCGTGCCCTTTCTTTTTTCTTTTTCTTTTTTACTTTTAGAAACTGTTCTCTCTACAACATCAGACAATTACTCTCATGTAACATGAGAGTAATATTCCCCAATGAAGAATAAAGTGAATCCGATGAAACCTGCTTAGC
This sequence comes from Gastrolobium villosum, assembly GCA_032173675.1. NCBI lineage: Eukaryota > Viridiplantae > Streptophyta > Magnoliopsida > Fabales > Fabaceae > Gastrolobium > Gastrolobium villosum. The sequence goes on along the minus strand of JAVKPL010005376.1, from coordinate 45,812 downwards.
TGCGGTTTCAGTTTTCCGTTTCAAACTTTTGTCCATTCCCACTACGTACTTGCTTGCACATTTTAGCCAAAAACTGAAAAGGAATCCATCTAGCGACGTCGTTTTACTGAGTTATCATTTGGGAATTTGGACACAATTATTTGGTTCTTCTCCATGTTGGCATAGGACCAGTACGTTACAACCTTGGAAAATGATCCAATATTTCTTCTGCTGCTACTATTTTAATCCCTCTCTCTCAAGCCCAACACACACACACGTAACAGTGATCATGTTACCATGTTTTCCCAAAATATTTACCAGATTTTCACGAAATTTTTTCACAATGCCACACATGTCATAATTAGTTGTTGTATTGTGTAGCGAATTATATTTGTAAATAATTCGCTATATAGTGTCTGCTTGACACATGTTATTTTTGTTGACTGTGCAGCCTGACGTGGCAGTCTAGTAAATATTTTGGCAAGCGTAACAAAATGGTCACTCTCCCCCCACACATAGTTAATAATATATTTTAGGGAAAAGTTCACCAATGTCTACGTGATTTACTCCTGAATCACTTATGTCCCTAAGGTTTTTTTATCACATATGACCCTGTGATTTGTAAAAGGTATATTTTTTATCACATATGCACCTGTGGTTTCTAATTTTTTACAAAGCACGACGACATATGTGATAGAAAAAAAATCACATGGACATAGAATATTTTGATACAAACGACAGGGTATTGGTGAACTTTTCCCTATATTTTATGGGGAAGGATATTGTGACAACCAAGTTGTGTTACTACCAAGTGACCACCAATCAATCTCACCGTTAGATCGATTATCTTGATCAAACGGTTATATTTATTTTCATCTTTGTATGGTCATAATTCCTCATATTTAAAGTGAAAGCATTAAATATGGACAATCATAACTATACGAAACTGAAAATAAATATAAAATATTAAATTTAGAAAATCATGACCATACAAAGATAGAAATAAATATAACCTTTGGATCAAGATGATCGATATTGATTGATAAAAAACTTTGGTTGTCGCAATATCTTTCCCAATATTTTATATAATTAAAAAGTTGGAATTTTTCAGTAACTCTGCATTGGAATTTCAGAGTTTAATCTCACAATATTCTAAGATTCCCAGAGGAAAAATTGTCCCCGCTGTGCTGTGAATAACTGTGATTCTCAGTTACCTCCTTATTTCTCTCTCTCTCTCTCTCTTTCTCTGTCTTTCTTGTCTTTGGCGTTTGGATTCTGAGAAAAATACTAAGAAAACCCAAAAGAAGGAGCAGCAGCTGCAGCAAAAGAAAAAGCAAAAAAGAGTTGTCTTTCTCTTTCTCTCTCTTTTAGCTTATTATTGTTTTCACTTTCAGAACGGAAGCTTTGCTTCACGACATCCCCACCACCACCTTCGACACTTCCCTTTCTAACGTTTGTTTCTTAGAAACCAAGCGTTCACTTTTGGTTCAAACACTCCTTTTTTGTTGTTGTTGCTTTTCTCTCATTTTTCATGTGCTTCAAGGTCTCTTCCTTGCTGGTGATGTTGTTTGTTTAGTCCCTTTTTTTCCTTTGTGTATCTCACTCGCCAATGGCGGACTCGGCCAAGTTGAGGTTGGTGCGCTGCCCAAAGTGTCAAAATCTTCTTCCAGAGCTCCTCGATTACTCTGTTTATCAATGTGGTGGTTGTGGTGCTGTTCTTCGAGGTACCCTTTCTTCTTCTTCTTCTTCTTCTTCTTCTTCCTGTCACATTTAGTTCAAGGCATGGTTTGTTTTGACCTTTGATCAACTTCAGAATTTTTTACTGTGTGGTGAATAAAATTAAGACATTTTTATTACGCAAAATTATGGATCAAATTTTGCATTTCTATTTGTGGTATTTATCAATAAATAATTTCATACCCAATCACGTAGTTCATCTGTTTCAATCTAGTGCCTGCCCCCCACTTGGAACGAATATAGTAATCATATATTTTGTAGTGAAGAACAAAACCATTGGGTATTTTAGTTTATGATTGTAGTTTCCATTACCTTTTAATTTGCAGCTAAGCATGAAGGTTATGTAAGTGGTAGCTTGTCTGGTGAGGGGAAGGTTGGAGGAGATTCTGGCAAATTAGAAGATTCATTGGAGAAGGGCTTATTTGATCCCACTGATACTTCAGATGTTGATGCTAAGTCAAATAGTGATAATCAAAGGGAGATGGATAAAGAAAAGAGCAGACGGGAGAGATTTCCAAATCAATCGGAGGATACTCATAAGAAAGGGGTTTTAGAGAATGTTGCCGATGTCAGCAGAAACAACGATGAAGTTTGTAAAACATTAGGAAGAGAACAGGAGGAACCTAAGTCTCAAATTGGTAATGAAAATGGGTCCAAATTCTCTGGGAGAAAGTCTAATTGGAAAAATGGAGCAAGAAGTGAGATGGAAGGCTTTTGGAGAAAGCCAAGAGCTGATATCGAAAGTGTGAGATTTTCCACTTCAAAATATCCTGATGAGGGACCTTCAAATGGCTATTCCGGTTTTCCTTATAATTATATGGAGCCATGGAGAAATCATAAAGAAATAGATGGTGCGAACAAGGTTCAGCACCTTGAGCATGATCGAACTGAACTTCTTAGGAAGCTGGATGAGTTAAAGGACCAGATTAGTAAGTCCTCTGAAGTGGTTAACAACCCAAAAGAAAAGTTTCATCCTGATGAAAGAATGATTCCTCCAGATCCTCATCCTTCTGGTGGCTCTGATCCTTGGTTTCCTGATGGATTGTCAGGGTTGAACAGGACTTCAAGGCAACTTTTTGGCACTGATAAACATATTGCTGCTCCCCCTCATTTCAATTATCATCATGATCCATATCCTTACACAAGTGGTCATGAAATGGCTATGCCCAACTTTCATCCTTCAATGCATAATGCAAATCGATATGGTGATCCTTTTGCATCCCAAATGTTGAGGAGAGGTCCACATCAGTTACCCCATCAGTTCCCACAACAACCATTGCATTCCTACCATCCTGGACGCTATGTTGATACTAATCCAGATTCATATGGACACTATGCACATAATGCAATGCTTCACCCGCATTCTTGCTCTTGTTTCCATTGCTATGACAACAAACGAAGAGATGCAGTGCCAGCACCGCCTGCTTCATTCATTAACAGCAGATTCCCTGATGCCCCAAACGATCCTATGTTATACCATCATGAGATCTCAGGGGCATTTGGTCCACATGTTCATAATTCTAGAACTGCCATTCCTCTTGTAAATTTTCGTGAAAAGCAATTGCATACAAGATGGCCTAGTGACATCAACTCTGAGATGGGTAGTTTTGTTCGAAGCCGTCCTTGGAAAGTAATGTTAACTAGTGGTAGTCAGCGTTGTCATCCTGTAGCTGGTGGTTTGCCCTTCATCATATGTCATAATTGCTTTGAGTTACTGCGACTGCCTAAAAAAGGGTTGGTTCTAGTGAAAAATCATCAGCAGACAGTGCGATGCGGGACTTGTTCTTCGGAAATCAACTTTTCTTTCATCAATAATAAGCTGGTTATTACTCCTCATTCAAAAATGAAGGGAGTTCCCACAAAGGTTGATGATAGCTCTAATGAGGTTGCGAGTGACCGTGTGCTGCATTCCCATGGTCATGTGAACAGGAGTGGTGCTAACTTCTCATCTGATGATTATTCTGGTTATGATTTTCATTCAGTAGATAGAGAACCTCTTTCACTGGTTTCTTTGAACTCTAACAAGCCCGAGGAGATGCAGAGTTTTCATTCTTCAACTCTCAGTACCTCTGAAGATGAAAATAGTCCAGAAGTGATGATTGCTCCAAGGGAGGCCACCAAGTCCATTCATCAGCCAACTAAAGACTCTGTGTCTCCTCCACCGGCTGGCTCTCCTCTGCAAGAGTATTTTGATTACTCTAATAATAATCATGCAGTGAACCGGTTTGGAAAAGGCAACCGAAGCAGTCGCTCTGAGCAAGAGAAGGAAAAAGTAGACAAGATTACATCACGTCAAAATTCTTTGAAAGAGGCAGCGCTTGCAACTGAGATGGATGTCCATGATTATTCTAACACTGTGGCCTCCCGAGATTCTGGAGATGCTAGCCGAGAACATGATCATCCAAGATCCAACAAAAGGGGTGAATCATTTTTTGCAAACATTATCAAGAAAAGCTTCCGAGATTTCTCCCGATCTCATCAGACAGATGATCGTGGCAAAATTAATGTTACTGTAAATGGGCAGCCCATATCAAATCGTGTGCTTAAGAACGCTGAAAAGCAAGCTGGACCAGTCCAGCCTGGAAATTATTGGTTAGTGTGCTTTACAGTCAACTGTAACCTTCCATGCCATTTATACCCCATGCTATGTTAGACCGAGATATATCAGATGACTCCAATAAATTCCTTTTGTATTTAGCGGACTTAAATCGCAATCAACTGCAATATGTTCACTTATGAATAACATTGACTTTCATGTTTAGATACCTTGTGCAGAATAACATTTCTTTATGCATTATATCACAATTTTGTAACAAATTATAAATCTTTTGTTGATTACTTATATAGTGTGCTAACAGATTTACCTTCACACAGGTATGATTTTCGGGCTGGATTTTGGGGCGTCATTGGTGGCCCTTGTCTTGGTATAATTCCTGTAAGTTCTGCTACTCTAGTTCAGTGTGTTGGTTGTATGCTTTAGTCCAATCATGTTAACTAAATATGGTCTTTCGTCATGCAGCCATTTATAGAAGAGTTCAATCATCCCTTACCATACAAATGTTCTGGTGGGAATACTGGTGTTTTTGTAAATGGTAGGGAACTTCACCAAAAAGATTTGGAGTTGCTTGCTGGAAGAGGACTTCCCTCTGATGGAGATAGATCTTATATTATTGAAATTTCTGGGAGAGTGCTCGATGAAGACACTGGAGAAGAGCTGGACAGCCTCGGCAAACTTGCACCAACGTAAGATCTGGTTTTTGCTGATGCTGTTCCTATTCTCTATTTATTGTCTACCTCTTTTGTTTTAATGCACTTGTGTTTCTATTAACTGCTTAGAGATAATCAAGTGTTTTACTAATTAATTATTATTAATTTACTAACAACCCATGTTCATCCCCTTTTAATAGTAGTCCACATGTTGATTGTTGGCTGTAATCTTTGGCCCTAGATCAGGTGGAGGATTTCCAGATACCCGTGAGATCTTTTTAATATTTTGACTTGGCATAGAGGACTTCTAGGTTAGAATGAAAAAAATGTGTGGCTTGCAAATCTATATAGATTTATCATTGCATGGGGTGCACGGTTTCGGAACAGGCAGCGGCAGTAGATTGTGAATCTTTTTGTTTTTCTGGGGAAAGGAGAGAATATACTTAAGTTTTGTCTTCATTCTTCACTATTCTATTTGTTAAAGATTGTAAGTGAAAATTAAGAAAATAAGTGAGCTGAAAAATTGGGTATTTGGGTGCAAGTGTTCTAGGGAGATATAGTCTTGATACATTTTTGATGTTTTATCATATAATGTCTAATATGTCAAGTATTATGTCTAATGCTTTCATTTGATCATCTATTAAATTATATGGCATTTCAATTCAATCTAACATTAGCACTGACATTGTTTACTCTAACAACTTGATGGTTCAATTGATGTTATTTTTTGGTTAAGATGGAAGAGTCTATCTGTCTTTGCCACAGAATTGTGTTATGCTTTCTTTTTCCTTACATTTTCTTAACCTAAGACTACATGATTTCAACTGTTGTGTTTATTCCATTTTTCAATGTGATCCCAGTATTTGACTTCTTATAATATTGTTGATGTTGCCATTAAATTTTATTAATCTTTAAGAGCATTCAGTTGGGATAATTTTTAAGCCTTGCTTTCTTTATAATTTAACAGAGTGGAGAAAGTTAAGCATGGATTTGGCATGAAAGTACCTAGAGCAGCTACATAATCAAAATTTAGAAACAAGTATTCAGTTGCTTGTTTGAAAAGGTGAATTTTGTTCCTTCCTTCTGAAGATTTGGAAACTTCTATTTGAGACCTGATCATGGAACAAGTCTGGAAATGTTTGGAAGATTACTTGAAATTCTTCTGTTATATGTCCAGGAATAAGTGTGATTTTGTGCATGACTTGAATCTAGATTGCATATGAAATTTGTAAATTTTTTATTTTTATATATTAAAAGAAAATGCTTCAAAAGCTCTTTACTTGATATCAAGTAGTTTTAGGAGGAGTTAAAGTGATTTGTGCGGAAAGTCTAGCATCTAGGGTAGAATTTGATGTTTATAAATTTGTAATGTATTCCTTGATCAGTTTGTAGTAGTATTGCATTTGTAAGTCAAACCTGGAAATATTTTAATATGATCTGGAGCAAGATTTCTGTGGATTCTTTTATCTGGTGTGCATGAATTTAAGATTAGATATAAATTAAATATGTAAAATGCTGACATTTGTATCTTATTATTAAGAAGGAAGGGGACAAAAAATCAAACAAGAATTATGTGCTTGATTCTATCTCGTATTTTCGGGCTAGGTACCAGGTCATGCATCTTCAATTTGATCTGTAATTTTGTAAATGAATACTTGATCTTGACTTCTATTTTTTGGTTGAGATGGGGGTTTACAAAATAATCATGCCTATTATTTGGCTATTAAAGTAACGTTAATGCACAACTATACCTTATTGAAGTTACTTTTTTGGGTGGAAACTAAATTTTGTCAAACTGAGGTTCATAGTTTAAGCTTGCAACATTTCTTTGGTGAATTCTTGGGATGCAGAACAATACGCATATCGGTAATGTGGACTTGCAGTATAATAATAACAGCGTAATTGTTGCTTGCTAATCTTTAAGATAACTGTACTGCTTTTAGAGTTCCGATTTTTTGCTACCAGTTTTGAAGATAACCGTGTGTTCACAGAGAGAGACAAAATTCAGTTCTGTTGTCATGGATTTGATTCTTTTCATCCCACTTAGTTTTGTCCACTTTTTATTACTGATATATTCCCACACTACCTAATATATTTATAGGGTTTATCATCTATCATTTAACATGACAATAAAAATTTTCCTACACTCACAACATTTTGTGGGGCTCGCAGCAAAAAAATAACTCCGGCACGCATAACGAATCTCTATAACATAACACAATCAATTTCCTGTAACATATATTATATTTATATTTATATTCATTGCATTATATTTTGTTTTTTGTTTTTTGTTTATCTTTCTACATAATCTTATCGTATTGCTAATATTTATATCAAACACAATTAAATATGTTAATCGGACTATCAACAAATATAATAACAGAATTTTATCAATATATTTTATCCTACCCTTATCCTTTAGAGTTCCAATTTTTTGCTACCAGTTTTGAAGATAACCGTGTGTTCACAGAGTTAGACAAAATTCAGTTCTATTGTCTTGGATTTGATTCTTTTCATCCCACTTAGTTTTGTCCACTTTTTATTACTGATTCTAGGTGGGAGAGAAACAAAATTACATGCTTCATGAAAATGTGACTTACACGAGAAGGGTAGTGAAAAACGTGACATGCATACTTTTCAGACTTCGAAGTGTCATGTGAAGTTGGGTTGGGTTAATACGAGTTTTCGGTACCGTCCGTTGGGACATATCGTTTTTTCTTTTTAAAGTTTATACGTCTCATTGAAGCTAGCTATTTGATTTGATCAATGTGACTATGATATTATGATATCTAATTTTTTTGCTACAATCATTGAAACTCTTGAATTCACTGAGAGTGGCAAAGAGAAAGGGGCGGAAAAAAGAAAATAGATGGAAACAAATCCGTGTTGGTAGCGAGTGACTTGTTGAGTGGTGCAGAGTGCAAAAATCTATATGAGGATTAATTGAGGGCCTTGCCCTTCTTTTTTAAAAGTATTTTTATGATTTAATTTTGTATTTACAAGATTCAATTTTTAAGTCCCGGTGATTTTGTACTAGATTGACAATTTTCTTGAAAATATATTTTATCCAAAAAAAGAAAAAAAATAAAAAACTTTTTACTAAAAAATTCCACAAAAACACTATTTTCATATTAAAAATTTTCCACCTTATCTCCCCTGTTTTGGACTTTGGAGGGCCTTGCATTCTACTTTTTTAGAAAGTATTTTTATGATTTAATTTTGTATTTACAAATTCAACTTTTTTTAACTCGTGAAAAAATAATATAAGTACTATTTTCTGAACTAATTCTCTTGTCAATATATTTTATCGATTTATCTTAAAATTTTAAGAAAATATTTTTAATTAAAAAAACAATCATTTTACCTGTTCTGGAAACCAGATACAAATCAATTTCCATGCCTTTCTTTACTTTTCCCCCTACTTTTTTTTTTCTTTTTTAATATAATAAATTAAGGGTTTTATAAGAGTTATGTCGTAGGAAGTATGATTAATATAACTTTTATAGAGATTCGTTTTGCGTGTTTTTTTTTTTTTTTTTTTTAATAAATAATGGGCCCACAAGATGTTGTGTGTGTAGGAAATTTCATATATCTCCTATTACATGAGAGTAATATAACTCATTAATTAAAGATGGAAAAGGATATATGAGCTGGCCTTGAGCTTTCAGAGTTCACTTTGATTTATGCAGTGCACGGCATATCAGGGGATCGTGACATTCATATAGAAATTTTAATAGCAAATTTATGGTCGATATTGTATACAAATAGAGTATTTATGTTTAAAAAAAGTTATTATTTAGCTTAAAACTAAATTGTGTGATTATTGTATCGCTCTAAATAAAGTATTAGTGCTGAATATTGAATAAATGTGGACCAAGATGGGATCATATGGGAAGGTTTAACTACTTTAACTCATCGTCACTCTTACGTTCCTCTCAATTAAAAGATAATTCATTTGGTCCCCACAATAGCTAAATGTAAGTCTTTAATGATAATTACAGCTTTATCTAATTATGCAGATTCCATGTTTTTTCTGTCAGCATACCAAACTCTTGTAAAGCTAAAACACTCGGAAACTTCAATCACACGCTTGTAATCGGATTTGTGATCTTAGGTAGCAATATTCAGTTTGGTTAATGTAACAAACCGGTTTGTTAACATTAAGAGTAAATAATTATTTTGGTAGTCCTTTTACGATACCCGTTTTAGTAAACAAAAAGTCATTATTGGTCTCTCATTTTTCAAATTAGACCCCACATTATTGCTCTATTAGTGGGGCTCCAAATGTTATTACTAACATTTTTGACATGTACCGTTAATTTGGCGGAGAAATCCACCACCCTCATAATCTATTCTCTGATTTTCACTCAAAACCATTTTAAGATCGAAACATATGACAGCAGAACATGGCACGTGACATGATATCGATCCATGAAGAGAGGACCCACTAAGAGGAATTAAAAAAACACAAGATATTGTGCTAAACCAAATGACACACAATACTTAAAAAAAACCAAATGACACACATTCTCCTCTCTCACACTCTGGCAGAGGAATAACCACAGAAAAAAGTTTCACTTCTTGCCCAGTTCTTCTTTTTTCGTTTTTTTCCAATAGATTTGTTTTGTTTATCAGTTATGGTTCTCACATGGGTGTGGGTGGGGAATGTGATAAATGTGCTTTTACGTTTTCCTAATCCAAACAGAGCCTAAATCCACGTTATTATCACTAGAGCACACAGGGAACATCAGGAAGTATGCAGAAAACACGTACCCCATTAATTCTCTTTAATAACTTCATAGTTGACCATTTGGTTTGTTTTGTTCGAAAGTACAACTTGTTCTCATTTTTGTTCTAATTTTCCATTTTAAGCACATACTCGTAGATTTTCTTGGTCTCTCTTGAGTGACACCAGGTAATGAGGTCTGAATTGATCCCATTCTCCCTGCAGAAGCAGAATCGTATGTTCCTTAAGTTAGCAGTGTCATGTCTCTTGGTGGGTCTCGCTTTAAGCCTCCTCTTCATGGATTCATTCAGCTTGACATCATCTTTGGTGCAGACACCTCTTCCTCTCGCAAAAGCAATAGCTGAGTCACCCGTTATTTCTTTTCCCTCTCACACACCTGATTCTGTTGATTTTCCCGGAAACCAGAGCCAAACTTCTCCCATAGCCAGAGGTAAACCCATTTTTTTGTGTTTGTGCTTTAATAGAGAGTTCATCTGCATACATGCATGAACAGCAAAATGTGTTTTAAACTTTAAAGCTTCACCCACTTTTGCTTCTTTCTTCTGATTCCTCTTTGGGGATTCAGTTGTTTGGAACTGTTCCGGATGGCCAACGATTGGCGGCCCTGGCCCAACTTCAGCCCCTACCCACGTCAGCCCTAACAGCTGGCAAGGATCCTCCCAACTCCCAACGCGACGACTCTCCCTAAGATAAGCACCGAAATGTCTCATCTTGGGATCCCAACCCCCAAAGATAATCGCCACATACACCTTAAAGGGAAACTGCCTTTGTCCCACGTTGACACCGCCAGCACAGCGCTGCTATCATAGTAGCTTTTGCCACGCCTAACACTGCCACCCGAAGCGAATCCCAAGGAGGGTTGACCTCCTCTTCACCAACTCACACCAGGTGCACATCACCTATCCCTCATAAATAGCCCCCTTGGGCATACCATAAAGATCTTATGTATCGTTGTTCTGCCCATTTACTTGAGTTACACGTCCACACATCAACTCCATTGTTGATTGTTTACTTCATACTTGGAACAGCGCTTCTTAGTTTAGTCTTTATCTATGCTAAGGATATCATCCATATAGAGAGTGACTCTATCCCCAAAGTGAACATAATGAGTTTATAAATCCCAACGGTACATACAGGAACCATTTAGATCTTTCAGCTCTGCATGTTACTGAATGTGCCAATTCTGAAACTTTCTGGTTTATATGTTTTTTGGGAACCGATTTTCTTCTCCATCATTGTCCAAATAAGTATTCATTTCCGTGATATCTATCAAATAATTAGTCATAACTATAGCGGGGCTTAATTTAAGCACGTGGATAGTTCTCAACTCAAATCAGTTATCATGGCATTGCTTTTCTCATTTTTCATAAGCTAAATTAGAAATGTGAGGTACATATATTTGTGCTTGGCTGATAATTTCGTTTCAATATTAAGATGCAGTGAAATGTGATATTTTTGTGGGAGATTGGGTGCGGGACCCATCTGGTCCGGTGTACACTAATGAGAGCTGCCATGTGATTGAAGATCATCAAAATTGTTTGAGGAATGGACGCCCTGATTCTGGGTACCTTTATTGGAGATGGAACCCAAGGGGCTGTGAATTACCCAAGTTTACTCCAAAGAAATTCTTTGATATTATGAGGAATAAATCATGGGCCTTTATTGGTGATTCCATCTCCCGCAACCATGTTCAATCGTTACTTTGCATTCTCTCACAGGTACACTTTGTTTCTTCTGCTAAACATATTTATTTATTTTTTGGCCTTTTGGTTTGTAATGAGAAATATTGAAATTTTCTCTCTTCCTGCTCTAAGAATCCATTTGCTGAAGCAATGTACACACCAGGTGCCTATCTATAAATGTTTCTTATGACTTGCAATAGTTAGATGTGAATTGTTTTTTACTCAGCTTTGGACACACATGTTTTCTTCGTTTTAGCTGGCTTGTCAAATCAGAAGAAAATAATCGTTGAGATATACCATATAAAGAACCTTGGGACTCCCACCCTAGCTAAGGGTGGGAGCTTTTGGGGTGGTGCACAACCAATGGGTTATATCTCAACAATAATATATGACAACATTTATCTTGGGTTTTTGTTTTTTGTATTTTACAGTAAAAGCCAATAATTAGAAATGAGGCCTGTGGTTAATATAACGAGTGTTGCTCATGTGATAGTGTGATATGGTCTAATTAGTTCCAGAGATGGTTGACATGGTTTCTAGCCCATTGATCATGAAGCATGGTTAGATTTGATAAGTAATGATTTATAATAGTAGTTCAAATTATGGTTTATGAGGAATAAGGTTCAACAGATTGCTCTGTATGTCCTTCTAAGGACAGTGATTAGTCCTTGTTATCATTAATAAAGCTGTTAGATTACAGTTGTGGGCTTATGTGGTTGGTCCTCTTGGTGTCCCTTTTTTGGTGATGAGTTTGTTGTCTTTTTTCACATAGGTTTACCTACCACAATTTGGAAATACTAGTAAATACACCACTAATCAGATCTTCAAGATTAGTTTTGTAAAGAAATATTGAAATTTTTACTCCCTAAGAATGGAACATTTGCTGAAGCAATGTACACACCAGGTGCCTATCTATAAATGATCATCGCTCCATATATTATAGTCTGAATTACATATGTTTTCAACTTGAATATTTTCTAGTTAAATTGATTTTGCTGTTTCAAATGCTTCTTTCATTGGTATGTATTATTGTATCTCTTTAAGTACCATTAGATTTGTGGCATTGTAGATTGTCTTTAAGTACAACTATAATGATTGTGTGCTGCAGGTGGAAGCAGCTGAGGAGGTCTACCATGATGAGGAATATAGATCAAAGATATGGAAGTTCCCTTCTCACAACTTCACACTCTCAGTAATTTGGAGCCCTTTCCTTATCAAAGCAGATATATTTGAGGACATGAATGGAGTTTCCTCCTCAGAAATACAACTTTATCTTGACAATCTTGACAACAAATGGACCAATCAATATAAGAATTTTGATTATGTAGTAATTGCTGGTGGAAAATGGTTTCTAAAGACTGCAATATACCATGAAAACAGCACGGTCACAGGATGCCATTACTGCCCCGGAAAGAATTTAACAGAGTTAGGATTTGACTATGCATACCGCAAAGCACTGCAGCAGGTTTTTGCTTTTATCACAAACTCTAACCACAAAGCGATTGTTTTCTTCAGAACCACCACACCAGACCACTTCGAGAATGGGGAGTGGTTTAGTGGAGGATATTGCAATAGGACAGTGCCCTTCAAAGAGGGTCAAGTTGATATGAGATATGTAGATTCCATCATGCGAGTCATTGAAGTTGAGGAGTTTGAGAAAGGTGCCTCAGTTGGTGCAAACTTGAAACTTTTGGACACAACTCTCCTCTCACTGTTGAGACCAGATGGGCATCCAGGACCATACCGACAGTTCCACCCATTTGAAAATCCTAAAGTCCAGAATGATTGTCTGCATTGGTGTTTGCCAGGTCCAATTGATTCCTGGAACGACATACTAATGGAAATGCTGTGATTATTTATGTAACTCAGGATTGGTTAGTTTCTTTGTTCTTCTATACCTTGAATAGTTTTACAGGAAGGCTAGCATAGTTTTATAGGAATGCTAGCATTATTTGAGATTCTCTTCTTCTTTTTTATTAAACTTGAGGGTATCCCAATTTCCAAACCTCTTTGGGGGTGAGACTAATCCCAACCGAGCATTGTCAGACTCTTGCAGGGTAGCTCTACATAAGTAGGGCTCGAACTCGAAATCACTGGTTAAGGGAACACAGACTCCTTTCCTTCCATATGTGCCAACGGGTTTGGGTTGAGATTCTCTTTTAAACACTCTATTTCATTTTAGTTCTATAGATAACCTCATCCAATCTCTATTAATGGACCGGCATGGTATTTCACCAACAATAGAGTGTGTATAAAAAGGAATATTGCTAGCATTTTTCATAGTTTTATACCCAAAACCCATTAGGATGAGGTCCATACATTACAGTGGCATTCGGGTCAGAAAAGTACACTTATTAATAACGAAGTTATAATCATTGATTAGAAAATCATAATTGTGTAGTTTAACTACTTTATAACTTGTTGTAAATATGAATATTTTTTATCGCAATCTCAGCCCATACTTCATCCTTCTTGTTTCGGCTTCCATCACTTTGGGCTTTCTCTATTTGCGAACCAGGTAATTGTTACAAGCCCAATATGAGGATTAGGCTCGAGTCCAATTAGCCAATTGTATTATTACTAAAAAAACCTAGTGACACCCTTTTGTGGTAACCATGTCATCATTCAATAAGCCCAATCTTTGTTACTATCTCTTGAGGCCCAACAAATGGTCACAACAAGTAATGTCCTTGTCATCTTTTTGTGTCTATTTTTAAATATGTTTGGTCGTCTATGTTTTTTTATAATTTAATTTTGATACACTGATGATAGTATACATTTTTGTATAATATCACTCGCTGTAGTGTGAATTTTTATGCTATTAAAGTTCAACTCTCCATACAATATCACTCACCCATGCGGTAAAAAATAATACAGAACTTGTTGAGAATAGTTTAGAATATGTAATTATTCAAGTTAGTTGTTAGTTAATTTAGCTCCTAATTTCATGGAGATTAGTTAGCACGTTGATACAGTTAGTAACTGTCTCAACTCCTTTTATTCATTCCTTTTATTCATAGCTTCAGCTCATGTATATAATCATGTGTCAGTGATCAATACAGTGAATAGAATTCTTCTTCTTGATCAATATGAGTTTCTTGGATTCTGACATGGTATCAGAGCTCTGAAGAGAGCTCTCGTATCGCAATTCTTGTTCTCGATTGCTCTTGCTTCATTCTTGCTTTCTCTGAAGTTGAATCTTTCTTTGAAGTTATAGATTTCTTCATTTTTTTTGTCTGAAGTTTGTTCAAGATGGCGAACCAGAGTTCTCTTCCCGATCATTTGATGAATCCATCAAACTCTCTGTACCTTCATCCCAATAAAAATCCTTCCATGGCTCTTTTTGCTCCTCCTTTGAATGGACGTAACTTTCACACCTGGTTACTGCCATGAAAATGGCTCTTCTTTCTAAAAACAAACTCTGTTTCGTGGATGGAAGCTTTGAAGTTCTAGATGAACAAGATCCTCTTTTTCTAGCTTGGGATAGATTATTCTACCCTTATCTTTTTTTCCGTCTGCCTTTGTCTACCACTTTTTAATATCATTATATCAGGATCTCAATTATATTTATTAGTTATCTCTCCTATTGAGATTCTGATCTAACAGTATTGGAGAGTGGTAGGCAAAGCTAAGCAGAAAAAATCAGATAAAATAGTATATCCCAATAAATAAATATTAAAATAATTATTGAGAGGAAAATAGAAAGAAATAAGAGGAAAAGAAGAAGAAAAACGTAATATTGAGATAACACCTTATTTTCCTTCTTTTTAATTTATTTTTTATTTTATTTTTTTGGTACAGATTTATTTTTGTATATTCAAAGTTGATTTTCTTTTTTTTTAAACTATCACTAGAGGTGTCAATATGGGTTGAGCTCCGCGTGTCAACCCGCCAAAACGGGATGGGTTGGGTTGAGGTTTTCAACCCACCACCCCATCTCAACCCGCCCCATCTAAAAGTGGGTCAAAACAGGTTCAACCTGTCGGGTTATAATTTTTTTTAACAATTGGGTAGTATTTCATTTGTACTTAAATTTTTGTGATATCCAATTTTTTTTATCTTAGTACTTCTTAAAAAAAATAAAGAATAACAATTTTATTTATGACAAATGCTATTTATATATAAGTTCCTAAAGAATGTTTGACAAATATTAGTATACATTTAAGATTAATACTAAAAAAATATAGAGAAATGTGAAATAAAATAAAATAATGTTAGAAAAATTCATAAAATATAATTTATTTTGAATTTTCATTGCTTTTTTTTTTATATTGGCGGGTTGGTGGGTTGACCCGTCAACCCACCATAAAACGGGGTGGGTTCATTTTTCCAACCCATATTTTTTGACAGGCCAACCCGCCCCGCCCCATTTTTGGCGGGTTGGTGGCGGGGCGGGCCAACCCAAATTGCCACCCCTAGCTTTGACTGTTTCGTTACTCTCTGACAAACTATTTTTATGAATTTATTCTTCAAGTTTCCTTTATTTCTACCTTTAGATTTATTTTTTAATATTTTATTCAGATTTCAAATTTTAGCTTTATGAAGGTTGTTATAAGAATGGTAATCTCTTTGGCACCAAATGAATATTAACAGAATATATAATTTTTAACTATATACGAAGGTTATAGTTTAGATGATAATTTTGTAAGTGACCTTTACTTGACTTTGTCCTCGGCCACTTAGAATATTTCACATTCAGAGACCTTCAGAGTATAGGCTTTATTAGTTTCAGTTAAATATTACCCACTCATTTATATTTTTATTATTTCTATTATTGTTTTCTTATTTTTAACATGTGTGAGAGAATGATATTTTTTTGTTATTGCGGGTCTTGTAGGGGTGTTAGCGGGCCGAGCCGAGCCGAGCTTTGATCTTAACGGGCCAAGCCTGTATTTAAACGTGTCCGACTGGCCTTAGCCTGTTACCTGTCACAAATATAATATTGGCCTGTGGCCTGGTTTATTTACAAAAAATAAAAACCTGTGTGAAGCCTGTCTTAGCCTGTTAGCAAGTTAAAGAATAAAAATAAGATAACAGAATTCCACAAAAAATAAATTTCCATATAGAAACCTTAGCTTCCAATTTGCAGCAATAATTTATAAAGTCTACAATAAAAAAAAATTAAAGTGAGAGAAGGTAGATAACAGGTTATATTATCTTAGCCCATTATAAAAAAAGTGCAAACAAAAATAAAATAAATAAATTGACACAAACAAGCAGTGCATAGTGGAACGAATGAATTTTTGTGGGTTTGTTTGTGTGAAGGAGGATGAAGGATAATATAGAACAACACTAGTAATTCCATAAATATACATAAATTCAATATATATCCAAATAGCATAATATAGAACAAAATCATTCAAAAAGTTTGTTAAACCAATAAAATGGGGTGAAATAAATTGATGAAAGAGAGAGTTATTACAAGTAGTATAAAAAATATAAATAAATATTTATATACTAGGTTAGCCTGGGAGGCTCTAAGGCCGAGCTTCTGAATTAGAGCCTGATGCCTTTTTATTAAACGAGCTTTTATACAAGTCCAAGCCTGGTTCCAACACGAGCTTTTATTAAACGAGCTCAGGCCTTTACGAGCCGAGCCAAAGGCCCCTGGCTCGTTTACCACCCCTAGGGTCTTGTATGCATTGCTAAGAAAATGAATTTGTCCACTTCCTATTAAAGTATCATGTTAGGAAGAAGAGTCAATATAGTAGTACATGGAAGGGACTATGCCGACTTGATAGCATACAACCGCCATGACTCATGTTGATTTTATTTCTAATAATGAATTATGATGACGTCAATGTATAGAACCCTATTAGTAAATGCACATTATAGTGAATGTTAATTAAATCATGAAGGGACACCTTATGACATGAGCCAAATGGGAGAATGTAAAACTATTTGTGTCTCATGTGTAATGTGTGTCAATTGGTTTAATTAATAATATAAGAGGCTTTATGGTAATTGACGTTTCGCATTAATGATAATTGACGTTATGCATTATGGTAATTGATGTTATACATTATGGTAATTAACGTTATACATTATGGTAATTGACGTTTCGCATTAATGGTAATTGACGTTTTGGCGTTTCGCATTAATGGCAAGTTACACAGAGTTATTTGAAACTCCGTAACGGGTGACATTGTTCAGTTATATAAAGAGAAAAAATGGTGAGTCTCTGATTATGATTATCTCTCAGAATTCTCTTCTTCATGGTCTGCCCATAAAAGTTGTATCAGATCCCTGTCATAGACGATACAAGAAAAGCAGAGGGTAAAGACTCTGAGAAACGATATTCCATCATCAAAGTTCTTTCGTACTAATGGAGAAAGGTACACTCTTTGAAAAAATCATGATCTCTAAAGATCATGTATCATGTTCTTGAATGTAGAATATTGAATATAAATTATTGAATTGCTGATGAATTTCGTACATTCTATGGATTGGAAAAAGCCGCCGATGTGTGTCGCGATCTTAGTGAAAGATTTTCGCAATCTGATGATTTCAGAATTGTAGACCTGGAAGAGAAGATACATCGATTGCACCAAGGAGAAAAATCAGTGAGTGACTACTACACTGAGATGAAAACGCTATTGGATGAGCTCAATACTCTTCAACGTTTACCAATACACTGCTATTGTGGTGCTGTTGATGAAAAAAGGAAATCAAGAGAGCGTCGTCAAGTAATTATATTTTTGAAAGGTCTAAGTGATCAATTTTCCAGTGTTCGATCACAGATCATGTTGATTAAACCACTTCCGAACATGAATAAAGCCTTCTCTCTTGTTACACAACAAGAACGCCAATTGAGTTTGGGAAAAACAAACAATTGACATTTCAACTGCACTGTGGATTCACGAATTAAAGTGAAGAACCGGGATCCTTGTAGAACATTCCAATAGCTTATAAACTAAAGTTATTGCAATAAAATTTTCGATCTGGCATTTAGAATATGTGTTTGTAGAGTAATGATTTGGTATAATAAGTTTGGTTTTTTGTTTTTTAAGCTAGCTTGAGTTAATCAAAATTAAGTCATTTTCTAATAAACCTTAAAAGCACACTACTCATGTTAATTCACCGCCTTAAATTATTTTGCCAACTCTATGTTTAAGATCATTGTTCTACTCTCTGTCCTTTTTTTTTTTAATGGAAAACACTCCAAATAAATAAATATTGAAAAAAGCTCATATGAAATCCGATATAAAAAGAGACAGAAAATAGGATTTAAAGGCTCTGTTTGATATGTGTTTTGAAAAACAGTTTTTTAGTTTTCAGAACAAAAAAACTCATTTGGTAAGATCTATTTTTGTAAAAAATGTTTTGAAAACTATAACTATTTTTTGTTTTTAGAATCAAATTTAGAGAACATGTCTGATTGTTTTTATTTTCTGTTTTGGTTTTTAACTTTCAACAATAAAAAAACATAGAAAATAATTATTTACATACCTATTTTATAAAACAATTTTTTTTTGGTACATTTTCAAAACAGTTTTAAGAATAAAAAAATCAGAACAAAATCAAACATAAATAGAAGTGCGTGGGACCCATATAGAATAAG
Organism: Gastrolobium villosum; assembly: GCA_032173675.1. NCBI lineage: Eukaryota > Viridiplantae > Streptophyta > Magnoliopsida > Fabales > Fabaceae > Gastrolobium > Gastrolobium villosum. The sequence continues at coordinate 26,899 of JAVKPL010005376.1, read as the reverse complement.
AGAAAAATAAATAAAAAAATATAAATATCACATGCTTTTATATATCTATAAAAAAAATTATTTCTTATAATATAATATAAAAAACGTTAAATCCCCATAATATATTATAAAGTTTGAATCACGTTTTGATATGATCATGGATGGAAGTCATGATGGACCCACTGTTATTTCACGGGTGTAAATATTTGTCGTTTTTTGTTAAAAGGTTCATTTATCAATTATATGGACACCCACCACCATGACTATCCCTTCTTTTTTTCTTTTTCTTTTTTGGGTACAAAATGAGGGCTTTAGAAAAAAAACTAAGGAGACACTATCCCTTCTTTAACTACCTTGATGTTTATCGATGGATTCTGCTAATTTTTCACACACGCGGGATCGCATTCTTGGATTCCGTATCAGTAGTTGGTTCTTCGTAATGGAAAAACTTAAATGATCTGGACCACCATAGTGCTTCTATCAAGTGTCACACCAATTGGAAAGTGCTTAGGGGGCACTAAAATATTTATCCTTCGCAATACCTTATTTCATAGGATAAAATTCACATTTTATACTAGGTTTTAAAAACATATATTTCTGTAATTTAACTTTTCCCTTAATTTATACTAGGTTTTAAAATAATAAATTTTATTTTATTATGGTCCACTACATAAAAATAAATAAAAAATAGCTAGAATATTTTTTCTTCTAATTCTTGCTAAGTATAACCACACGTAAAGTGATTGTGACATTATTCTTCCTTAATGGAGAGGAATATATATAGATCAAATACGGCTTAATATGTAGGGATGTGCATGGGTCGAACCGAATCGGATTTTTTGAAAAATCAAATCGAATTGGTTTAAATGGTTATGTTCGAAAGTGGTTCGTTTCGGTCCAAAACTGGTTCGGTTCTTGTAAAAAAATAAAGTTATAAAAATCAATTTGGTTTGGTTTGAAAATGGTTTGGTTCAGTTCTTAAACCGGTTCTGAAAATTGGTTCGGTTCTTAAACCGGTTCTAAAAAACCGGTTCGGTTCATGAACCGGTTCTTTAAAAACCGGTTCGGTTCATGAACTAATTTTTTAAAATCGGTTATTTTATGGAGCGGTTCGGTTCGGTTCATGGTTCGACCCACTTTTTTGGTTATTTTGCACACCCCTATTAATATGTGTCGTTGGATTTGACATAGTATATTTAATAAAACATAAATCTAAGTTAAAAAAGTCTCTCCTTCTATTATATAATTTATTTTAAATAAAATAAAATAATATTTAAATAATTTGAAATAATAATATAATATCATTTAAGTTATTTTTTAAAATTATATTTAGACTTGGGAGGTTGATAGGTTTAAATGGGCAACCAAATGGTGGTAACTCAATCGATACTATGGGAGTTGAGTAAGTGAAAAGAAAAAGGTTTTGGTTCGATCCTCACATATTACTTTTGGACGAAATTTAAATATCTTCGTTCTTAATTCGCCCCGCACTTCGAATTAGATCCGTAGACAGTTTAAAGAGTCAAAAATTGTTGAAATATGGAGAAAAATCAACTCACTTCAAATATGTAATTAAGATTAAAAGATAGGTTGTTTATCAAAAAAAAAGAAAAAGATTAAAAGATAGGTTTAAATGGGCTAATTTTTTTTTATATACATAATGGGCTAATTAATCATTCCAGAGTTTCTATTTTCTAAATAGGTAGGCCAGACTTAAAATATAGGCAGCATCAAATTAATAAGTTAGGTCTGGTTAAAAATATTTTATATAAAGTACTTATTTAGTCTAAAACCTAACATGACCCAATTTATTTACACCCTAATTATGGATGGACGAATTTGAGTAGTATAAGAACTAAATCATTGGTGTAACTTAAATTAGAAGGCTGTATTATATAGTCACTTGGACAAACTTAATGTCTAACTGGTAAGAAGTTGGAGAAATCTCGTCAAGTTCCATATGCTTTATCAATAAATCACACAATATTCAAAAAGGTAAACGCATCCACAAAATTAAGTTTTTTATTATTATTTTGGGTAAACAATTAAGTTTTAAATAATAATAAAATTAACAAGTTTTGTGGAATTGGTTTAACCATATAAATATAGGGTTTTATATTTCTCATGTTAAATGAAAATTAAAATCTAATGTTGTAGAGATAAAAAGCATGTGAGACTCATGTGTAAGAAAAAATTAGATGTAGGACCTATGTCAGCACGGAAATCGAAGGGTGTGTAGGAAAGTTTGAATTCTCATGTTAAATAAGAAATATAAAACCCATAAATATAAGAGAGACATATATATATATATGACATGTGAACAGATATATGATTATACAGAAATGAGAAATGACCATAGCTGATTTTAATGAAATTGAGAATGAGGTGCAATTTTACCGTATGAGTCCGGTGATTCGTGATGGTGTGTATATATATCTACCGAGTTGCTCGTTGGATGCGTCTAAATATTTATAGCCATCAGTGGCTTGCATAGAAAAAGAGAAGAGGTGATAGGGTGAAGGAGGAAAAAAAACAAATTAGGTTTAAAAAACCCAAATCCAAAACCTACTTTACGTAACATGATAAAAAAATAAAAGTCAACTCTAAATATAAAATTAGATAACAAAGGAATACTTTTCTTTTTAGTACTGTGAGGCTGTATTCTTTCATGCATATAAAATGCTAAGAGGGTTGAAGCATTTTTTATTGTTATTTTTTGAAAAAGAAGAGGGTTGAAGCATTATTTAAGACCACATGCAAACGCTAGTGCGGAAGAAAATTTTAGAATTAACTGCCAAAAGTCCTTGGCTTATTTATATCATTGTGCATTAATCCAAGCATGGGGGAGGGCATGATAAAGTGATGGTGAAGGAGGAAACCTCTTGGAAGCAATTACGTGATAATGCATGTTCATATCATGAAATTAATTAAAAGAATGAGTTCTTTTTTTACTATATATAATCTTAAGTATTAAAAGATGTGACGGTGATAACTGTTGACAAATTTGTTTGCGTTGATAATAAAGATTTATAATTAAATTTTACTTTTGTATATCTAATTCCTTTACATATGGACTACATTAGTGGTGATAGCAGCGGCAATGGCGAACCCAGAAAAAAAAATTATATATGTGCACACTTAAGGTGGGGGTTCGGGGGCAGCGCCTCTGAAGATTATTTTTAAAAGTATTAATTGTAGGGGCTAATTGATCAAAAATCAACCTCTATTGATATCTATTTGATCAAAAATTGACCACTTTTGCTTAAAAGAAAAGTGAAAAATCCCATGTTATTCTCTTCCACTTGATGAAGATTGAATTTCAGGAATCATTAATGTCCATTGAGGTTTGGAACTAATAAGGTTTATGTTTTAAAAATAGAAGAAGAGACAAAGCAATAGGGTAGGGTTTAAGCTTTAAGATTTTAATTATATGAGTTGGTTGGATTGGGCTTGGGCCTATTTTTACTCTTATTTTCAATCTTTCTAATTTTTTTTTTTTGTTACTTGACCTAAATCATCCACCCTTTAAAAAGAGTTTTCAAATCTTTGTGTCAACAACATCCGTTCACCATTGAGAAGCGGTGACAATAATAATAGAGGTTGCCATGGTGGGTTTTTTGACCCTTATGGCCCTTATTTAATAATTAATTATTAATTTGACCCTCATTTGAAACTAATTCGAAAATTTAACCCCTCCCAAAAACATAACACCAATCTGCCCCTGTTTGACCGTTGACCACGAAGCCTACCTGGGTACACAACTACGTACCCGGGTATTTTTTGAATTTTCTGGCCTACCCGGATACACACCTATGTATGTACCCGGCTAGAGTTCTTCGTTTCTGGAAATCCTTTGAATTACTTACCCGGGTACATAGGTGTGTACCCGGATAAGTTCCAGCAAGCACTAAGTTCAACATTTTTTTTACTACTGCACACCAATCACGGTCCATAGAAAACTCCATTAGCCACTTAAACCGTTCTAATGGAAAGAGATCAACACTTGCGTTCAAGTGAACCATCCTAGATTTCAACTGGCTTCTGTGAAGAAGCCAACCCATTTCATGAATGAAATCCATGGCTTGACTTTTGGCTTTAATTTTCCGGTTCCTTCAATATCTGGATCAATTTCACTTAATCCTAGTAGGGACTCAAGCACACAGATTTCTGAGCAAACATCCTCCTTCATAACTATGAAAGGAAAGAAGCTGCTACTCAAACCCTGGTCCTCAATCTAGCAAATCAAAAATATATGTATATAAAGCTCAGCCACATAGCATTAGTACATGATTGCTTATCTTCAGTTAAAAATATGGCAAACTAGTAAATGGGTGCATTTATATGACAGTAAGAATCGGATGACACAACTTATGAGTTAGAACACTGCTAAAACTCAACAGTAACCAGTGTGCATGAAAGTAAAAATGGGGTATGTACCGTTGGGATCTATAAGTCCACTATGTTCCCTTATAGGGTGTATGATCACTGCATGGGCGATACCTATGACTTTGGTAATGACCAGGCCACAAGGTACTATCCCAAGTATAAGCAGATAATCAATACAAGTATAAAGCTATAAGAGAATTGAAGTAATAGGCTAATAACGATACATAACATGCTCTCAGTTGTGCCCCCTGGGGCTATTTATAATGATCCTGGTGCGGACAGATCGGAGAGGATGGTCAACTCTCCTTGGGATACACTCCTATGGTAGCAGTGTTGGGCGGTTTAGGCGTTGACGAGGTGGCAGTGCTGCGTCCTCTGTCACTGGCGATGCCAGCGTTGGGCAAAGGGAGAGTTTCCCTTTGTGATGTCTGCGGCGATTGCCTTTGGTGGTTAATGTCCCAAGGTAAGACATTTTGGTGTATCTCTTGGGAGTGATGCTCCCTCGGTGGATGCGAGGATCCACGTCAGCCCTTAGGGCTAACGTGGAGCTGGTAAGAGGCTTGGACCTGCGATGTTGGGCCGCTGGGGTGACTGGCCCGTTAGGGCGGCTTGGGCCCCCTGGGCGATAGGCTGATTGGGCCTACTGGGTGATTGGGCCATCCAGAACAGGGTAGGAGAGGAATTTGCCTATCCCCTTCATTGAATAACAACTAGCCTGTATTCCCTTCCTACTTTTTTCTGTTGATAATATGTGAGAGTGAAGAAAAAGTACCTCAATAAATCCTCTTCCATTCATCTCAGGGACAGAACATGAAAACTGGATGCATTGATGTTCATCAAGCTCCTTGGAGTATTGATATGTTGACTCGTGAGCATCTTCACATACCAGATATTTCCCTTCTAAAGCACACATTTTCCTTGCTCTCCAAAATCCGATTAATGCCTTCCAAGGCCAACATTAAATCCGCACAAACCGACACGTGTGATTTCTTGTTCTTCCCAATCTCAGCAGAATCAATATCAATATCTATGGCGACACTTACCCGGGTACACACCTACGTACCCGGGTAAGTAATTCAAAGGATTTCCAGAAACGAAGAATTCTACCTGGGTACATAGGTGTGTACCCGGGTAGGCCAGAAAATTCAAAAAATACCCGGGTACGTAGTTGTGTACCCGAGTAGGCTTCGTGGCCAACGGTCAAAAGGGGCAGATTGGTGTTATGTTTTTGGGAGGGGTTAAATTTTCGAATTAGTTTCAAATGATGGTCAAATTAGTAATTAATTATTAAATAAGGGCCATAAGGATAAAAAAGTCTGCCATGGTGACAATAATAATAGAGGTTGCCATAATAGAGGAGATGAGATTAGTTTGATAGAAAAAATAATAATTGATTTTTGGCTTTTATTTTTTCACGAACCAGAAATTTTAGTTTGGAGAAAAGAAACGAGTTTTTAGGTTGTTTTTTTTCTTCTTCTCAATTTTTAAAAGGAAACATCCAAATAATCGTTTACAGTAAAAAAGACTTTTTGAAAAAATAAAAAAATAAAACTATCCAAAGAAGTTCTATATCATATTAACCAATGATATATAACATTATTGGATAAAAGAATTGTGCAGATAAAGGTGATTATATAAGTTTTTACAAATTAATACATTTGAACACATCAATGATATTGATAGAACTTATTTCATGTTAACACCACGCAAGCAATTCAGTTACGGTAAAATTTCTGAAGGCCATCATTTTTTACTCGGATATTCAAATTAAGTATTTTTTTTATTTTATATAATTTTACGAAATTTACGTAATAACATCTTATTTGAGATATTTTATCTTCCACAAATATAATTTAAATTTATAACAATAAAACTACAATCACAAAAACATTTAAATTCTGAAAATGACATATGGAGCAGCTCATGGCATTATGGTATTGGTTTGGAAAGAAATCATAATCTTATGGGGGAACGTGGAATTGGGCCAGTGGGACAGCAGCACGTGCTTGCCTCCAGACATGAAGCAATACAAACACGAGCATGACTACTTACTTAGACACTACTCTTACTGACTGTAACGTACTAGTGCGTAAAATCTTTCGTTTTACAGAAATCAACGGCAGCGAATATTTCTTCTTTTTAAATTCTTGTTTATAAATTAATCTAATAATAATTAAATAAGTAGTAAGAGGAGTAAAATTAAAATGATGGTAAGTTTAACATTTCTATAATAAATTAGATCCGATTTTTTTGGTATATAGAAAAAACTTCAGTGAAGTCATTGAATTGCAGGAAAATAAATAATGATATATAGTGTAGTCCTATATAATGTTTTGTTCCTCCATTATAATATTGATTTATTCCTCCATTATGATTTTTATTACATAATATGATTTAATATAGAACCAAATAATGTTGACCAAATATCTAATATATAGTATAAGAATCATTTAATATTGACCAAAAATATTATTTTTATTTATTCATTGTTTCAGGAGTGACATTATCTCAACTTTGGAATATATAAAAATTTAGAGTTTGAATTAATGAAAAAATCAAATTGACTCTAATTTGGCCCAAATTAAGTTATATATACCAAATACTACTTGATATACGTTTAAAATATGCAAGACAAGCTTTATTAAAATATAGCAGTTTTGTAACAAAAAATAAAATAAAAATTTTCTATTCGATTTCTCCAGATTTGAATATCAAAATCTTAGCTTGTTATTATGTGAAAATTTAACAACTTTTTTCTTGTAGCTTTTACAATATGAAAAATAATTTAATTAATAACATACAATTAGGAAAATTGCGCTAATTAAGATATTCGTAAAATTTGTGCATTCTAGTAAGGAAAATAAAACTATTTTAAATTATTATATATAATATTTATGTCGACCCTCACAAAACTCATTTCTTAAATTCATTCATATATATGAGTACGAACCTAACTCATATGAAGATAAATTAGTCTCTTTAGTCTTGGTACAGTTTTTAAATATGTTGTTAAATACTTTTTATCAAAAGATAATTTTTTTAACCTTTTGAGTGAGATAAATTAATCTCTTGTCCATCTCCTTAAACATTTTCTCACGGGTCTGAATCATTAACATTACAAATATCAATAAACTCAAATAAATTTATTACTGCTTGACCTATTTTTTTTTTATGAGGATTGATGCCCTTTAACTAATTAACCCAGACCTAAAGTTGTTTATAAAATTGAATAATGAAAATGTGATGTCGTAGAGATTCTGTATTTGAAAATGTGATAGTAATGTGATCAATTGAAGAAAAATAAAAATACCAGAAGTTACGTATATTGAGATTAACTGAGGTAAAATGTTATTTTCTTTATGGGTTTTCATTTCCTCCTTTAACATGACACAACAAATTTTCCTACACACACAACATTTTATGGGACCCACATATTTTAAAAGAAAAAAGAAAAAGAAAAAAATATGGCATGCAAAACGAATCTCTATAATATTACACAATCACTTTTCCTACAACATAATAAATATAAAACCCTTCCTTTATTAAGTGCCAGTAGGATGTGGGGATAGAAGGATCTTTCACCACACAAATGGAGCCCCACTGCTCCAATATACTCTATGCCAAGATCGTTAAAGATAGTGGCGGAGCCAGCATGACATATTAGCAAGTGTCAAAAAATTCAGCCAGTGCCCAAATAGCTACGGTTCTTTGGCTACGACCAAAACTTAGCTAATTTTTTAAAAAATTGAAACATAATTTGCTACGTTTCAAATGTGGCTAAATGAACGTGACTAATTAAGCCAGTGTCAAGGCAACTGCAGGCCACAACGTGGCTCCGCCACTGGTTAAAGACACATGTTGTAGCCAAGATCGATCATACAAGATTAGTCTTGTAGGTTATATTAATCTGCTCCAATATATACACGATAATATGCTTTTGATTTGGTTGGGGAAAACGACCGCACTAATGATATTTGAGATATGTATCTCCAAGTGGAAGCAGTTTTGAAATGTATAACCAACCTAAGGCGGTCAAACACGTTGGGTTATTTGATGAGATCAGTCTCGTACGTGTATCGTGATTGCATGCCAACTAGGATCTGCCATCAATTTCGTCGCGACAATTGACGTGAAAGCCACGTGTCCCGTCAGCATGACTTATGCGTTGGAGTCCCGCCAACATCATCGACGAAATTGCAACTGAGATCACTGACGAGATTGCAGCTGACGTGACCTGGACCCGCCACCTTGGTTGATGGGATTGCTTGATCCTGCCACGTTAAGTGACGCGACTTCTTGAGCTGGAAAAGAATACAATTCGTGCTAGAGCAGGTGACAGGAACGAACAAATATATTATTCTACCCTCTAATACACTAACGCGCTTTTTTTAAAAAAAAAATTGCGTGTCGGACACCGACACGTTCTGACACACGGTCAATATTTTAGGACACATGGTCAACTCTCTGACACACTCCGACACGTTTTTCCGACACGTGGTCAACGCTCCGACACCTTTTTTTTTAGTCTTAATTTTATTTTATTAATTAAAAATAAAAAAAATCATTTATAAATCAATTTTTTTCTATTTTGAAATTTGACATGAAAAATTAGCAAATTTGAATATTTGATTGGTTACATGACTTATTATAGACTGTTATATATATTAAATATAAATTATATTATATATATTAAAAATATTATTTAATATCAAAGCACGCTCCAACATGTCAAAATATGTCGTTTTTTTAAATTAACGTATCAGCGTGTCGTGTCATGTCTCCTCGTCCATCGTAGATTCTACCAGTAACCTTACGGTCTTGGCAGTGAAGTTAACAAAAATAGTGTTCTTACCAACTAGCACATAAAATATTATTATTTGACAAGCCGCCACCTTTATATGCCTTCACTTAATAGGTTTTATCTTATGGTGTTATTTTTAATGATTAAATCAGCAATTATAAAATAATTAATTCAATTATTAGGATTTAATATTTACTAATTATAGTTATTATAAATTTATTATAACACAATTACTAATTAAAATTATACTTTAACATTTTCATTATTAATTATCAATTTTATTACAAGGTTTATATGGCATTGATAACTTAAATATGATTACTATTAATAAAAACAATAGTTCCAATTACTAACTAATAATTACATTAGTTATTATTTACTAATAAATTTATTCTATAATAATTACTAATTACTTCACAAAACAGTTTCCTATTTGTAAATTGTAAGGTTTCATAAAATTATTATTATTTAATTATATTTTAACAAAGATTTAATCACGTGATTTAATCTTTATAATTTCCCATTATTAGTTATTAATTATTAATTTTCTTAAGAAGGTTTCTATGGTATTAATAACTTAAATATGATTACTTAGGGTGTTATTTAGAACAACCCTAATGACTGTTTCATTATTTATTAATAATTTAAATTAATAAATTTTTTCTTAGGGTGTTATTTATTATGATTAAATAAGTAATTATAAAATAATCAAAACAATTATTACGATTTTATTAATTGCTAATCATAAATTATATCAATATTAACACAAAATTACTAATTAAAATTTTAATCTTTATAATTTTCATTATTAATTACTTATTTTTCTAGTTTCTATGATATTGTTTAATACCATAATAATATTATTAATTAAAACACAAAGTACAATTAGTAATTTATAAATTTTATTAATTATTTGTTTACCCAAAAAATCTAAAACATATACAATATGCAAGAAATTTGACAGACTGAAACAACATACATATGAATACACACATATAGGATCTGGGTTATGCATGATCCCCCTATATTTGCTACCATGTAGGATTGAGTCGCATCTTCTAGTGTGGCAGGGTCAGGCCACTTGTAGCAGGGCAAGAAGTTGCGGCACTTAACATGGCAGGATCAAGTAATCCCGTCAGCCAAGGTGGCGGGTCCAAGTCACGCCAGCTGTAATCTCATCGATGATGGTGGCAGGACTCCAGCTTTCACGTCAATTGTCGCGACGGGATTGATGGCATATCCTAGTTGGCATGTAATCACATTAGTTACACGTATGAGACTGATCTCGTCAAATAAACCAACGTGTTTGACTGCCTTATGTTGGTTATACATTTTGAAATTGCTTCCACTTGGAGATACATATCTTAAATATTATTAATATAATGTATGGGAACAATGACTAATGTGCCACATTTTTGGTATTTTAATATAAGACTACCATGCAAACAGTAAAATTTACTAGACTGTCATGTATTGAAGTTCGTTACAACTAGTTGCGAACTTGGTAGCCAATAATTTCTTGATACGTGGCACACTTTCTCAGGAAAAACTGACTGCCACGTGTCCAATTTCGTTAAGACTGTTAATGAACTTGGTAGCCAATGATTACGTGACACATGGCGTACTTTTACAGAAAAAGTTGATTGTACGAAGTTCGCTACCAAGTGTAGCGAACTCGGTGCCCTATGTGGCATAATCATGTTGTCCGATCAGAATTAATATACCAAAAACAATATAAAAAAAAAGAAAACCAAAAAAAATGACTATTTAATTAATGTACCAACCGTGATTGGTGATTCGTACATTAATTAAATAGTCATTTTCCTTTATTTTCTATTTTTGATTGTGATTGGGTTAAATTTTGATCGGATAACGAGATTGTGCCATATAGTGCACCAAGTTCACTACTTAGTCCAATTAGCTTTTCCTGCGAAAGTGTCTCATGTGTCATGAAATCATTGACCTACCAAATTCGCTTCCGGTCGTAGTAAACTTGAACACGTGGCAGTCATTTTTTCTAAGAAAATGTGCCACGTGTCTTGAAATCGTTGACTACCAAAATTGCTACCAATTGTAATGAACTTAAATGCATGTCAATCTGATAAAATATACTGTTTACACGACAAATTGGTAAAAAATTGCAAAAAATATGACAATATAGTCACTGTTTTTAACGTAGGATTCATAAGTCCCCGGACAAATACGCGTTTGCCAAAGACAAATAAATTAACAAATTAAAGCTACACAGTACTTTAATATTATGGTTGATGTAAAAAAAATATGATTTTGATTCTGTTGCGATATGATTTTATTCTGTGCTAAAGGTTTAGATGATTATAAGATTAAAAACAGTATAAACTAAGATATTGTCCGATGGTTATATATATATAAATTTTTTTTTTGAATTAGTGCAGTTTGTGGGAATCGCCTTTTTTAAAGCTAGATTGATTTACGGGGATGTTTGGTAGGAGGGAAAAAAAAGTTACCCGGGAGAGTGGGGTGAGGAAAATAAGTTAGCTATGTTTGGTAGGAGAGAAATAAAAAAGTGGCTGGCAAATTTTTTTTGATGGATAACAATTTTAAACTTGATTTCAATTGAAAACTTTACCATCTAAACTATGGAAAAAAAAATTGCCCACACCTAACACATATTTTCTTTTTTCCCAAATAAATTTTGCTATAAATTTTCTCCACCATGATTTTTTTAACTGATTTACATGTTACCGAATTTACACGGAATGCATATGCTAATGCCATGGGATTATTCCCCACGGGATGCTCAAAGGATGCGGGCAACTAATTTTCGTAGATATCGAAGGACAAATTTGTGGCACGCATGTGTGCATTTAGAACATACGGACAACTTTAGCGGCCGATTTACCCAACGTGGAGAAAGTACGTTTCTGCATATAAAAAACTTTATTTTATTTATTGAATTATTAGCTAGCTTGACATCAACGTGAATCAAATATATATTAAGTTATTTCCCCTATCTCCAAAAAAAACAATAAAAATATAGTAAGTTATTTATTTTATGGGATTTACATTTGTCATTTAACCTGACACAATAAACTTTCCTACGCATACAATATTTTGTGGGACCCACACTTTTTAAAGAAAAAAGAAAGAAAAAAAAGAAATTACGACACGTAAAATGAATCTCTATAACATTACACAACAACTTTTCCTACAACATAACTCTTATAAAACCCTTATTTTATTTTATTGGTTCATAAGACAATAAGAAAGAACCAAAACATAAAAAAGATAGTTTGTGTGGTTGTATTTGAATCAGCCAAAAGCTTAGTACAAATCCCTGCAGGCGGAGCGTGCCAAATTTCGAGGCTAACGTCATGTTTGGCTATATAGTGCTGCACACGTACTAGTTTCATGCATGACTGGCGTAACCTGCATTTCCCAAAATTAATTAATTAGGCTAAACCATACCATGATTCACAATGCTGTTGAATTTGAGCAAGAGCAATGCCTTGTTGGTGGAAACAGTCCTCCCATGCATGCATTCTGAATCAGACCATAGCACACAACATTATATATATATATATATATATATATATATATATATATATATATATATATATATATAAAGGGTTATAAGACTCACACGACCTTGCTATATATATATACCCATCTTGCCAGGTCTTTATAATTACTGGATTGCTCTTAATTCTCCACCACAAGATTGGTTACGTCTAGAAACCCATAAATAGTCAATCAACCATTTTCCTTCAAGTAACCCACCTTGACCCATCCCTCCAAAGCTTAGTTCCAGTTTACCAACCTAGGTTGAAAATTTAAGCTTGATTTAATGACAGAAAATTATAAGATTTTTTTCATGCATATACAAATTAATAACTTTGAACATGAACAACTCAAGGTAAATTTTTTGAAGTCCTAAAACTTCGTACTTCTTGTATATTCATCATATTTTATGGGCCGCTAAATAATATCTAAATTTACTTATTTTTCTAAATAGATTAAACTATGCAAATTTATAATTTTTATGAATATTAATCATTTTCACATGGAGAACGAGAGGCCAAAATATTTATTACGAGTACAAGTAATAATTGGAGTTACTTTTGAACAATTAGAATAAGTTTTTTTCACCATTTTGCCCCTCATTAATTATTTAATAACCATTTTGCCCCTGATCGCAAATTATCTACCAATCCGTCCCTCTTTAATCGATTAAATTGAATATTTAATCGATTAAATGGTCAAATGAAGATTTAATCGATTAAATCTTCAACTTAATCGATTAAATCTTCCTCTTTACCATAAGAAATAGGGAGATTTAATCGACTAAATAAGGAGATTTAATCGACTAAATCTTCAAGTCAACGATTTTTACCTATTTTGACCATTTAATCGATTAAATTTTTGGCTTAATCGACTAAAGAGGGGCAAATTGATAGATAGTTCTGAGTGATGGGCAAAATGGTTATTAAATAATTAATGAGAGGCAAAATGATGAAAATGCCATTAAAATTCTCTGGAGGCTCTTCATAAATGTTTATAAATATGAAAACGATATTTCTAATTTTATTATAAAATAATTTTTTTTGTTACAGTTACATAAAAGTTAGTAGGACTGTCACACTCGTATAAAAATAAGTGTGGCAAAAACAGAACATTATATTAAGGGAAATAGTAGTCTCATGTTGTAGGAGACTACTATCTTATATAATAGACATTTCGATAATTATACTGTTTTTTGCTTTTCTTCTTCTTTTATTTTTTTAGTGGTGGGTCACATCATTTTATGTCTTAGCATAAGATATGCTTCCTCCTACCACACGAAATAATCCCTTATATTAAACCCTTCCATAAATATACTGAAGACATGTTGTATCAGTGTGGTAGGGAGCGCAACAAAGAGTTTCACTTGAAAGCGGAGTAGGTAAGATCTGATGGAAAATGATAAACTGATAATTGGGTATCATTTTTTTGTTTATATTATGTGTTATCATAAAGTACGAGAAATTTAAATATCTCAATAATTATTATTTTTAAAATTCCATTTATATTACATCCTTCAAAATAACTATAAAGCGGATTTTAATTTCAATACCCAGCAAATTGAGCCTTCTACAAATATAATTCCTCTTTCTAAAATAATTAGTTTGCATTCTCGCTGTATCGTCACATTGGACATCCAGAGCTACAATGTAAAACTTGTGCATAAACCAACGGTGGGAGGTTTGCCAAAGTACAATAAAGGGAGAGAGATTAGGTAACTTAGGTTAAAGTAATTATTTGATAGGAAGTGGTTGAAGCAAACCATAATTTCCTCATGATAATCATTTTAGCCGTTGAACTTATCACGAACTATATTAGTACTGGGTTGTGCAGGTAAAGCTCATCGTAGAAAGAAATTGTCGATTATGAATCAAATGAACAACGATATTAAATAAACTTAAAATACTATAATCAAATTCAAAATCTCAAAGTATTAGATATCAAGGCCGTGCAGGAAAGCACAAAAAAAAAAACTGCCAAAAAACCATAGACTAAATAAATAATTACATTAAATAACTTAAGATTTCATAAGTAAATTTAAAACCTTAAAACATTAGATATACAAATTATTCCGTTCATATGATGCTAAGATAGTCTACTTTTAATCAATATAAAAAGTTTTCACTCAATCAATAACTCTTAAATGACATTTGAAATGGACACCTCCAATGTCTATAATGCTAGCCAGTCAATTTATAAAGGGTCAATCACTTTTGTTGTGATGTAATGAATTTTCTGTTCATCAGGTCCCACCTCTTTTTGGCCAGTATCCATGATCGTTGTCATTCGGATGTAAAATCAAAATGCTATTCGGATTCAATTGTATACAAACATTATTTACACAACTACTACATTTGTTACTTTTCATAAATTTTTATGTCATTAGTTTCCTCATAAAATTATTATTTCCTACAAATTCATTTGTACAGGTATGATCTATTTTTAGGAGAAGAAAGAAAAATGAGGTTCATTTTAAATTTGTATACGTGAGAGATAAAAAATTTAACATAAGAATAATAAATTCTTTTTAGCTTTAATATAGTAAAAAATGAAAATAAACTCATCCGAAAATAAATAAAGCAGTTTTATTTATGTACTTGTGTAGAATTCACAGAATGAAGTTAAGAGGAACTACTTTAATTTGTTACAGTTGCTTTACTATTCCACTTAAGAGCGAGGCGGGAGATATTGTTTGTTGAAGATCCGTTTTCAGCTAGAGCTTTGGCAGCTGCATCCTTAAGATCCTTCATTTGGTAACGAATCTTCTTCCCTTCTTCACCTTCCATCAGACACTTGACAACAGTGGCAATTTCTTGCCTTTCCACCAACCCATTCTCACCAACATTTGGTCTCAATGCCACTTTTATGTCTTGGGTGAGCATAACAGCGTTCATCTTCTGCTCAGCGAAAAGTGGCCAAACCACCAAAGGCACACCATTCACCACGCTCTCTAAGATTGAGTTCCAACCACAATGGGTTAGGAACCCCCCAGTGGAGCCATGGCTCAATATTTGTGGCTGTGGTCCCCAAGAAGGGACGAGAAGGCCCCTCCCTCGTGTCCTCTCAACAAACCCTTTTGGCAAGAAATCAAAAGGGTCAAATTGACTATCCGCACTGAAATAAGAGGCGTTAGCAATATTGTCATTTGGGCTCCTCACCACCCATAAGAAACGTTGCTCACTCATCTCCAACCCATAAGCCAGTTCGTTGACTTGTGTGCTCGACAGGGTCCCACCGCTTCCGAAAGAAACAAACAACACACTCCCATGTGGCTGACCATCCAACCACCTCAAACACTCCGAACCATTCGCCCCGGTTTGAGCGCTCCCCATATTCACGAGCGGTCCGACCGGGTAAAACGGAGGCTTTCCCGGTTCTTCCTTTAACAACTCCTTGATGGCACCCGGTTCCAATTCCAGGAAGCTGTTCTGTATTATCCCTTCCGCTTCTCTGTATCGCTTGCTGTGGTGAAGGAGCCATTTGTAGGCCTCGTTCTTCCGGTCCTGAACCGGGTCCAGCAAATCTTTTCCGTGAATCGGAACGCAACCGGGGATCTTGACCGGTTCGGCGAGCTCCCTGTACTCGCAGTGAACCTCTTGGTCCAGCTGAGGCAGGTGAAGGAAAAGGGACAGAGCCATGGCGGTGGAAGGGTAGAAGATATAAGGAGAGACGTTGAATTCTTTGGCGACGTCGAAGGCGTCGGTGCCGAAGAGGTCGACGACCATGGCGGCGACGGCGTGAGAGGCGGTGAGGGAGCGGAAGGCGTCGCGGAGAGAAGGGACGGAGTGGAGGAGGGTGAGGGAGATAATTGTTTCGATCTTTGTGTTTGGTGGGAGGTGGGTGAGGTTAACGGGTGGGAGGAAGATGTGGGAAATGGCGTTGGGAAGGGATTGTAAAACGGTGGTTTGGGCTTTTGTGGGAGGACCGTCGCTGGGGATGACGAACGTCACGGCGAGGTTGTGGTGGAGGATTATTTTCTTGGCGAATTCAATCATTGGGATCAGATGACCCATTCCTGGTGTTGGTATCATGGCCACCACAGTAGGTGCCACTTCCACTGTTTGTTTTGGTGTCACTGAATTTGGGTGTTCCATGGCAAAAAAAAACTCTGTGGTGTTCTTCTTTTCAGTTTTGTTGTGTGTGAGAAAGCAGAAAAGAGAGGAGTTTATATATAGGGGAGGTTTGTTTGTGGGACGGGTTCATTTGATTGATTGGTGGTGGTGTGGTGAGACTGAGTGGTAACGCTTGAATTTCAGTGAACAAGTTTTTTTTTTTTTAATAAAAATATATTTTTTATTTGTAATGCTTATAATGCATATTTAAATAAATATAATATGTGCATTGGGATGGAAAGTTGGATGATGATGGGTTTGAAGATTGGGTGAGTGAGTAAGTGAGAACACATTAGTGTTTATTTGATATTCATTGAATTTTATGGAGGGGGGCCATGTATCTTATCTAGAAGGAAAGCGATCAGTGCGTGCGGATTTTGCAATTTTTGTCGTACAGAAGAATCGCTCGATATATTAATAGTGGGAAATTATACTCTTATGTTACAATATCTACGAAATCTCTTTTATTTTACACTCACAATAAAAAAGACCAAATGTCTCTCTTTTATGAAAAAAGGGTTCTTTAGTCTTTTGTCAATTAAAAAATTTGGTCCTTTTTTCATCATTTTAGGGAATTTATCTCACAAACACTGAGATAACTTCTCTCATATAACATGAGAGAAGTAAAACCCATTAATAATATAATATAATATTATGTTTATATATATGAGTCCAAATAATCAAAATATGATTATTTGGGTTTATATGAGTTGAAATTCAATAGTTTATATTATTTTTAGTATTTTCCGAAACTAAAAGTCATATTCTTGAGCATTCCAGATTTATAGGCACCTTAAAATCATTTTCTCTCAGACTTATTATCTCCCGGGATGATGTCAATTCAAACGTAAGCCTTATGTGATCAAAACAGTGACAAAGTTGCCTTTTTCATCTTCCTAGGTGCATATCTACAACACGTTTTTTTCTTTTACATCTTAAAACAAAACTGCGATCCTGGAAATCCTATTAGGCATTTTTATTTCGTCTTTGCTTCCGCTTCTTGAATAGCAGAATAGGGTCAGGACGGTTGTGTTTAATAGAATAAAATCAAACTGACAAGGGCCAGGTTGAATAGTTGCGTCATCAAAATATAAAAATGTTAGAAATCAATTTATATTGAGTTTTAATTTTTTAACCTGAATTAATCTAAACATTAAAATCAATTATTAAAAATTTTGTAATCAAATTACTTGAAGTTAAGTCCCCGAATTAACCTGAACTCTCTTAATCACCTGTAATATTTATGATAAGGAAGCATCTTAAATTGTAAAGCAATGGATACAAAATTTAGAAACACTGCTAGGGACTAGTGCGTGCGTGCGTGCCTGGCCTGGATTGTTTGCTCGCCTAATCCAAAATTAATCCGAGTGGTAGTAAGTCATATAAAGCAACGTGAGAAAAATCGTATATAATATGTTAACAATTTTTTAAGAGATTAAGTGGGGGATGATATGTGACTACAAACTTCACATATTCTTATTTTATTTTTGTCAATTTATTAAGGTGATAGCGATTTTGAATCTTACAATCTAGCTGTCTATACTTATTTGCTCCATTGGAAAATATATATTTGTTGACACATAAGTGACAGATACATAAAAGTTATTAATGAATGTCTTTAAAAACATTGGTTAATATATAGAGTTTATTTTGATGAGTTTTTTTTTTAAAAAAAAAAATACTTCTTGCTTTAAATAAGTCTTTGGAAGTCAACTTAAAAAATAAATAAAAAAACAGTTTAAAAAAGGTAAAAGTTAAAAGTCAAAATAATTTTCTCAAAATCTAACTTTACCCCAATTTTATTATTATTGTCGTCGTTATCGTAATTATAATCATCGTCACCGTTGTTATGTTATCGCTATCATTAGAAATTACTTAATTTGCTTTATTATTGTTATTATTATTATTGTCTTCCCATATCCTTTTAGATACTTTTTTCTGTAAGAAGTGTTTTTTAATATTATATATTTACCTTTAAATAAATGTCTTTCTAAATATATATATATATATATATATATATATATATATATATATATATGGGTTTATCATCTATCATTTAACATAACCACAAAAATTTTCGGACACACACAACATTTTGTGGGGCCCGCAGCAAAAAAAAACTTCGGTACGCAAAACGAATCTCTATAACATTACACAATCACTTTTCCTACAACAGAACTCTTATAAAACCCATATATATATATATATATATATATGGTTTTATAAAAGTTATGTTGTAGAAAAATTGATTGTGTTATGTTATAGAGATTCGTTTTGCGTGCCAGAGTTTTTTTTTATTTTTGCTGCGGGCCCCACAGGATGTTGTGTGTGTAGAAAAATTTTTGTGATCATATTAAATGATAGATGATAAACCATATATATATATATATATATATATATATATATATATAGGCAAAATGATTTCTGCAGCTGTTGCACCTACAGCAAGCCAGGACTCCGCGTCGGGATCTTTTTTTTTTTTTAAATGTTGTGGGGCCCACTTTTCTGTGTCAGCTGTAGATAATCTTATATACGGTGGCTGCAGAAATGATAAGCCCGTATATATATAATCTTAAAAAAAAAAAAAAAACCTACTGGTCATGTTAAAAACTTGGTAGGAGGGCTATGCATTCATTAGTCAGGTAATTGATAAATCAGTCAAAAAAAAAAAAAAAAAAAAGAGATTAAAAAGCAGCTCACTAAATTAGATTTATTGTACCACTCTTCTATAGTTGATGTTATACGAATCCCACTTATTTCTACTTTTAAAAAAAGAAAAATACTAAACATTCACTGCGCATCAACTTAGTTGTCATTTACTGTGACTTAATAAGTTCCTCAATAACATTAATAATTGAAACCACCCCACCCCCTTGCTAATGTTTTCTAAGTCTAACCACCGAGTTATAGAAGTTATAATAATGAATGAATAATGCGCAGAGGAGGTAAAGTGAAAATTTTCCTAAATGATGATGCTAACTCCAGTGTCCTGTGTGGATTCTCAGTTAAAGGTGGCTGTGGTGATAATTGGATTACGAAGTCTCCAAAGAAAATGAGTGATAATTATTAATTAAGAAAGTACTTAGGGTGTGTTTGGTTGGAGGTTTCTTGTGAGATTGCTGGGTAAGTGAAGGTGGGGATTGCATTATGCCATGTTTGGTTGGAGGTTTTTAAAAAATTAAACCAGGCAACTGGATACCCATGAAATTCAACGGTGAGTGCAAATTGTACTAAAAAACACGGTTTCGAATTACCACTTGTGAGATGGTATTTGCAGATAGCTAGATAAGTGAAAACGTTGGCACATTATTTGTTACTAAAATGCCCCTGATCTTCATGTAATCAGTTCCTCTCTCCTCTAAAAAATGTGGATTGAAGCAGGAAGCAGAGAAGATCGAAATATGTTGTTCTAGGATATCTCTCCTCAAATAGACCCATGGGAAACAGAAGTGTTTGTGCATGTTGGGCTTGATTTACTTTTTTTTCTTCGTCATTTGAAACCCCATTGAAGCATCCTTGGTCAAAAGCATTGCTCACGGTGGGAGATGAGGGGAAGACGACATTGTCTTCAAGTCCCACCTGCTGTATACTCTGATGGAAAGATATACTAAATTCAGAATTGTTTGAGTTTTTACATATGGGACTTAAGTCGTTGACAATAGATCTGAGCATAATGGAATCTAATCCACAAGAACCAAAAAATAGATTTGAACATATTTGTAAGTTTCAATGATTGGTGAATAATACAGAATGAGGGGCTTTTAAAAACATGGATATTTTTGTAATTGCCACTTATTTTTCCATCTATATTTTATCTCAAACCAAACATAGATTTTATAAATCTTACATAATTTGCCCAGTAAAATTTGTTCAAACCAAACAACTTTTTTTACATTTTCCTATCTAACTCACTTTCCAACCATTTCCCTATCAATTACATTTCCCTAGTATTCAAAAAATTTCTCCTCAACCAAACGCCCCCTTAGTGGATTTGTTATCGGGTCAACGTCAAATTATACAATTACCATTACAATCAATGATTATGTGTTAAAAGATGTATAAAAGCGTGAAGCTACGGAAGCCATGTATCTCATAATAATAGAAAAATATTTGAAATTTTAGGAAACATTTATTAGAGAATAACTTTTTTTATGCATGAGAATCAGGATTATCATAAACAGATAAGGACAGTGAATATTTCGGAATGTGATTAAAAAGTTATTTAATAGGGTAAAATATTAGTAGAAATATTGATTCATTTATGTTTGATTGATTGCAAAATATTATAAAAGAACCAACAAAACCCAACACAGTTGGTAGATAGCTGAGTTCCTTAAACATGCTGAGAGGGGTTCGATCCCTGACCGTACGTATGGAAAAGACTTTATTGGGAGAGATTTATCCGCTTAACGTGATCTCCCGCCTCGAAATGATTAGTCTTCGGCTGTCGGCTGGAGGATACCTTGGGAAACCAATATATATATATATATATATATATATATATATATATATATATTATAAAGGGATAGGATATTGTGACAACCAAGTCATGTTACAACCATGTGACTACCAGACAATCTCACTGTTAAAGTAATTTTTTGATCCAACGATCCTGATTTAATCCTTATATACACCCTCACTTCCCCTTCTCTCTCCCCCTTTCTCTCTGATCATACTCTCTCTTACCAGTCATACTTTCCACTGCGCCGCCGCCCATAGCTATCGTCGTGCGGACGCCCCTCCACCTCCGCCATCGCGCCGCCTCACTCCACCGCCGCAGTTAAAATAAGGTATAAGAGACATACGCTCTGTTTTGTAAATGCAAAACTTTAATTTCCAGTTCTTGTGTGTGCTGAAAATTTAGGTGCTTATGCAGATCTAGTTTAATTTCTAGTTCTTCACATAAACTTTAATTTCCGCCATCGTAGGATTTATGAGTGCTAAAAATTTTCATTTATCGTTATTAGGTGCTCATGGAGAGCTTTCCTTTTTTGCTTTCTTTGTTCATATTCAGTTACAGACTTGGCACGACAATCGAAAATTGATTTCAAATGGTTAACAAGAATTGTTGTGGGTTGGTTCCAATTGTATACAGTATAGTATATAAAAGATGGAAGAGAGACCATTTACATAACAATTCAGATTTAAAAAAAAAATTGAATAATTGTAGGTTTTATAATCATGGTACAACCTGGCTCTGATAATCATGGTGCAACTAAGTAATTCTTGCAAGTGGAGAGGCATCCATGCGACGGCGGCTATGGGCGACGGCGGCGGTGGAGAGTATGACTGGTAAGAGAGAGTATGATCAGAGAGAAAGGGGGAGAGAAGGGGAAGTAAGGGTGTATATAAGGATTAAATCAGGATCGTTGGATCAAAAAATCAATTTAACGGTGAGATTGACTGGTAGTCACATGGTTGTAAACTGTTTTCATAAACTTTACGTTTCGTCTCATTTTTAAACTATTTTTTAAACTATTTTCATAAACTTTACGTTTCGTCTCATTTTTAAAATTTACGTTTCTACCATCCCTTTTCGTTTCTACGTAGAAACTCGATTTTGACAACATTGAACTCTTCTCGGTTAGATTTTTTTGGTAGTGGATGGTTTCATATCTTATTTAACATAGTTATCTTATGTGGGAGAATCCTAACCATATAAAAATAAATTAACGATGCTAATTTTGTAATTACTTATTCAATATTTTTTTCTCTTTATTTTCTTATCACCAATAATTCACTTTTATATGATTAAAATTCTCCCATATGATATGGTTATGTTAAATAACACATAAAAATATCCATTTTTTTATTTCTCCATGTTTATTGATTACATGACTAATCTATTTTGGGATTAGCAAGACCATACAGAATATAAAACTTTCCCTATTAAATTTTTGATATAACTGTGTGTACATAGCTCGAACTCAAAATTATTGGTTAAGGTAAAACAATCAATTGTTCTAAGTTAATGTAAAACAACCAAATGTTCTAACTTAATCCCTGATTTTGAATTCGTGTCTTGAACACGTAGTTGCGTAAGGAACTTGCAAGGCATTTGGTCAGGGTTTCTTAGAAGTTTGCCATGCATCTCAATGTGTCATTTTTGGACTTCCTTGTTTGGTTGAAGTTTTTAAAAAATTTAGCCATGCATCAATTTTGCCTAGCCATCTACTTTTGTGTGAAAAATTGGGGGAAAAAATACTGTTGAAAATACCTCTTCCAAGGTGGTATTTTCAAGTTGCCTAGGCTAATGGGAGAAAGAGGACACATGTGGATGCCAAAAACACCCTCTTCTATTAGACAATAGTGTTTGCTACAAGGGTTATTTTGTAATTTGAAGTTATTTCTCCATCTATATTTTATCTCAAACCAAACATACACTTTATAAATCTTACCTAATTTGCTCGGTAAAATTTTTTCTAACCAAACAACCTTTCTTATATTTTCCTACCAAACTCAATTTTTAATCATTTTCCTATCAATTACATTTCCCTAATATTCAAAAAAAGAATTCCTCAACCAAAAGCCCTTTTGCTAGGAAAACCTGTGACTAAAAAGTTATGCTTTATTGGTGTTTGAAAGAGGTTTTATAATACAAAATCATCAAAATGACCTTCGGTTACCAACGTACGTTATTAGGTTGAAAATCGGAGCTGGTGAACATGTTATGTAACACCCCAAATTCTAACAATTTATAATAGCATAAATAAATTCAATAATTTTTATAAATAACAGCGGAAGTTCAAAATAATCAAATTTGGGAAGTGTTACCGCCGCGCTTGTACTGTTGTCAAGCGCAAGGCTAACTTTATTACATTAAAACAAAACTAAAACTAAAGTTTAAATAAAGGAAATATGTATTATGCATTTATTTAAATCTCATAAACTAGCCAGAAAAGTCTGCTTTGTGATCCTCACTGCCCACAGCTAGCCCCATCCTTTACAATCCGCTTCACTGAAAATCTGCTCCCCCGCATCCCAGCAGGATCATTGCAGTCAAACAAACATAAAAGTCAGCAAAGCTGGTAATCCCAATCATAATACAATTAATGTAATTAATAACAAATTAAATCAAATATATATAATCAAATTTGATAAATCAATTCCACATTAATTAAATCAAATATCAATATAATATTTATCATATATATTCTTAATCATAATCACATCAAATTATCAGCTTCAACATATATTCACATCGATCAAATTTCATTCATAATCTTTATTAAGTTTATTTAGTGGAGTAGTGGGAAGAGAACTATGGTAGACCCGGGAAACCCTGCCAGTCTACCCTGTGACCCGGGAAACCCTGCCAGTCACAAACAAATCACATTGGCCATAATCAATTCACATCTTCCTAGTGTCCCGGATATCCTGCCAGACACCTCTTCCCAAAGTTGCTACTAGTATCCCGGGAAACCCTGCCAGATACCACTTTAAGAAGAACGGATATTCTCTGTTCACATCGTATAAATATATCGGAGGCATAAAGCCCAAGGGTTGTGTTCATCACTTTGGGAGGTACCATCCCAAAGCTATCTTCCCACTATTATTTATTACAATCAATTCAATCTTATCACAAATAGTTTTCATGATTTCCACATCAATTCAATCAAGAGTGTAATTTCCAAATTCAACCTTTCGATAATATCATAATTTCCAAGTTCAATCTTTCAATAATATCATAATTTCCAAACTCAATCTTTCAATAATATCATAATTTTCATATTCAACATCTATCATAGAAAAACCCAAATTCAATCATCATATCAAAAGTTTCCAAAGAAAAATTCAAATATTCACATCTAATAAATTTAATAGAAAATATAACTATAGTGCCCTAAGCATCGAGATTACATCAAAAATTCATATAAAGCTAACTCTTGACTCTCTAGGAATTAGGATTACACATACCAAATTTCACCTAAAATATAACCTAAAAATACCTAGGGATTAGGATTACACATACCAAATTTCACATAAAATATAACCTAAAAATACCTAGGGATTAGGATTACACATACCAAATTTCACATAAAATATAACCTAAAAATACCTAGGGATTAGGATTACACATACCAAATTTCACATAAAATATAATCTAAAAATACCTAGGGATTAGGATTACACATACCAAATTTCACATAAAATATAACCTAAAAATACCTAGGGATTAAGATTACACATACCAAATTTCACATAAAATATAACCTAAAAATACCTAGGGATTAGGATTACACATACCAAATTTCACATAAAATATAATCTAAAAATACCTAGGGATTAGGATTACCTGGTCTCCGTTTTCGCTAACTTCTAAAAGGAAAAATTTGGGGCAGAGAACCGGTTGATAAAAAAAATTGAAAATAATTAAAATAAACTTTTTGGAGTGAGAAGAGAGAGAGTAGTAGAGGAGAAATGTTGAAGAGTTAATTGGTTTGGTTAGGCTAGGCCTCTATTTATAGTTGAATTGTTGGGCTTATACATTACTGACTCCATGTTGACTCATCATATCTAAACAATTTATGTTTGTTGCCTCATCCTATCTAAACAATTTATGTTTGTTGAATCATCATATCTAAATAATTTATGTTTGTTGACTCATCCTAATCCAATCAAACATTACCAATCAAATAATCAAACATTAAAGCATAATAATAAATCAAATAATCACAATTTATCATCCATTATTATTATTACTAATTTATAATTTATTACTATTATTAATTTATTGTATTATAAATTACTATTATTTTCCTTGGATATTACATTCTACCCTCCTTAAAAGAAGTTTCGTCCTCGAAACTTAAAAGTTTGAGTTTCTCAATTAACTAAAGGCGGTTAAAGTTAATAAAAATATGGGGTATTACATTCTATCCTCCTTTAAAGAAGTTTCGTCCTCGAAACTTATTTATTTATTTTGAAACCCCCTTAAAAAAAAATAAGCAAACAACCAAGAGTAATGCATAATTAAGAAAACAAAAACACATATGATGCAATGAATTTAAAATACTACAAATTAATGAATTGTTAACTTTAACCAAGCTAAAAAAAAGTTTCCAAACTGAATATCTTCTTTAAACAAATAGAAACTTTTATTGCATATATCATCTTTCATTTGCTAGATAAAATTTAATCAATTGAAGAACAATTCTAAAACAAAGCTAATTACTTTTATTAAAATAAGAACGAGTTACTAAAGATAGCGTATAGAAAAATTAAAGAATAATATCAAAAATAATTTTAAATCACAAAATAATTCCAAACATATAATCATCAAAATTTCAAAGAAATAAATCATATTTAAAGGACAAGAAAAAATAACCCTTCACTACCCACCTCTCTCAATTTATTTATTTATCTTATGTCCTATTATTTTATTTCCTTTTTTTGTGTATTTATTTAACTAAGGGATCTTTGATCCCTCAAGACAATATCAAAAGCAAACCCTATCCGCAACCAAGGGCTCTGATACCATTTTGAGACACCCCAAATTCTAACAATTTATAATAGCATAAATAAATTCAATAATTTTTATAAATAACAGCGGAAGTTCAAAATAATCAAATTTGGGAAGTGTTACCGCCGCGCTTGTACTGTTGTCAAGCGCAAGGCTAACTTTATTACATTAAAACAAAACTAAAACTAAAGTTTAAATAAAGGAAATATGTATTATGCATTTATTTAAATCTCATAAACTAGCCAGAAAAGTCTGCTTTGTGATCCTCACTGCCCACAGCTAGCCCCATCCTTTACAATCCGCTTCACTGAAAATCTGCTCCCCCGCATCCCAGCAGGATCATTGCAGTCAAACAAACATAAAAGTCAGCAAAGCTGGTAATCCCAATCATAATACAATTAATGTAATTAATAACAAATTAAATCAAATATATATAATCAAATTTGATAAATCAATTCCACATTAATTAAATCAAATATCAATATAATATTTATCATATATATTCTTAATCATAATCACATCAAATTATCAGCTTCAACATATATTCACATCGATCAAATTTCATTCATAATCTTTATTAAGTTTATTTAGTGGAGTAGTGGGAAGAGAACTATGGTA